>SRZU01000126.1:0-203518 GCA_013183765.1 Fusarium xylarioides | reverse complement strand
TTTTTTTAAGTTTATATATTAGCCTTAAAAGGTATTTAAGCATCTCTAAAGTCTATTATAATTTAAATATTACTTACCTCCTAGGCAGTAAAGCTTTATTAAGTTAATATTATTAAGTTAGCTGCCTTAATTACAGCCTAAACCTAACTGCACTCAAGCCAGCTGGAGAGCCTTGCTCTTCAGCTAGGCCAGATCTTCCTCTTGCAACCCACTTCAAACATCTATCAATCCATACTACAGTTCAATCATCTAACACGCAGTAAGTCATCTAACCCGCCTTCTGATCACAGACGCTAATAACATCACAGCTATACTATCATAATGCCTATCTAAAGAAGCCTGTAACTAGCCTAAGATAATAGGGCATATTAGATAAGATACTACTAAGAAGTAATTCCTATAATTAACCTATTTATTAATAGAAATAATTATACTAACTTACATAATATAGCTATAAAAATCAGATTAATCTAGTAGTATAAGGATAATGCTAGCTATATTAAGCAGGTAGCCTTTAATTATAAGGTCTTTAAGGTTATATAGCCTTACTATAGGTTAATTAAGAGAGGCTTCCTTAATAGCAAGATAAAGTAACTTAATAAGCTTAAAGGGAAGTTACTTAGAGGGATAGATCTAACTATTAATAAAAGCAACTTTATTATGGCTATTTAAGGCGGCTTGTATGATGAGTAGCTTAAGGCCATCTAAGGGCAGGCCAAAAGGGTGCTGGAGAAGACCAAGCCGCTGTAATATACAGACCCTGATAAGAGCGCGAAGACGAGGGGGACGGCGTACTGCGAAATCTAGGATAAGAGAGGGGTAATTGCAGGGTTTTAGAAGAAAAATGTATTAAGTTTTATATAGGTTTAGGAGCCTAAAGTTAAAGACTTAAAGTTATAATATTAGCATTAGTAGCAATAGAGGGTAGAATTAATTATACTATATAGCATATAACCAGTTTATAATTGTAAAGACTAGCTAAATATTAGTGCACTATTAGTATAAATAGGAGATAATAAATTAATATATTATAAAATCTTATAATAATATTATCTTACTATTACTTTTATACTAAAGGGAACTTAAAAGAAAGAATATCTTTATATACTTAACTTAAACTTAAAAGCTTATTAAAGGGCTTTTATATAAGAGCTTAATTATTTATAAATAATTTAAAGAATAGATTAATATACTAAATATATAACTTAAGTTAAGAAAAGATATTTAAATTATAAAGTAAAAGCATAAATTATTTATAGCTAATTATAAATAAGTAATTACTATAAATACTTACTTAAAAAACTTAAACTTAATTTAAATAGCATTAATCTTATACTTAATATTTTAAGAGTAGTTTATAATTTTATTATATTTAACTTATAAGAAATATAATATAGTAATTATTAGCTATTTAATATAAGTTATATAAATTTTAAGATTAGCTTAAATAATTAGCTTAAATTAATTTAAAAATATTATATTTTTATACTATAATCTTTTACTACTTAATCTATTTATTAGTTTTTAGTAGAATTATAGCTTAACTTTTATTTTAATTAAGCATTTTATTAATAGAAGTAAGCTAGTAATTATTCTCCTTAGTAAAGTTATTAATATTCTCTTAAAGAAAATTATTATTATTTTATAGGATTTTATTAGCCTTAAAAGTTAATACTATAAATACTTTATCTTTAAAGAAATTATAATATTTACCCTTTTTAATACTACTTTAAATTAGCCTTTAAATATTAGTAAATAAAATATACTTATTAGTTTATACTATAGTTATTAAAAGTAATATCTTTAAGTACTTTTTTAGTTATCTTATTAGCATTAAAATAGTTTATATATTAATAGAGTTTAATCTTTAGGTAACTTTACTGCTAATTAAAGTTCTTCTTTATAGTTTTATATTTATAGCATTTTATAAGAAGTATATCTATTCTAGTATAGGCTTTCTTTATATAAGAATTTATTAATAAATTCTCTTTAGGCTTTTATTTATATAATAGCCTACTAGGTAAATGCTTTAAGAAGATTAGCTTAAATAATTACTATAAGTATAAATAAGCTTCTTATTTTAGCTCTTATTACTTATTTTTTCTACTTTAAGAAAAATTAGAAAATAATAGCTTTTACTATAATATATAAGAAAGATAAAAGCTAGAATATAAAAATTAATATTCTTATAGCTAAAGACAATTATATCTTAAAAGCTAAAAAATTAAGAGTTTAAAAGAGATAAGTTTAAAAGAAAATTAAGATTTCTAGCACTATAATAGAAATAAAAAAATAGATTTTAAATTTAAGGTATTAGTCTTAAATAGATAATAATTAGCAAAATACTCTTTTTTAATTAGCTTAAAATTTATAATAAATTACTATATTAAGATCTATTACTTAAGAAACTAAATTTTAATATTAACTTAACTTTAACCTTTTAAACTTTTTAAATTTTAGAATTTATAGGTTTTAAGTAGAATTTAGTATTTCTTTTTATTCTAGCCTTTTTAATTAATCCTTTTATAGTAATTAATTAAAATAATTGCTTTTATTAAGCTTATATCTTAAATTTTAATACTATATAACCTTTTAAATTTTATAATTTTTAATTCTTCTTTTCTTTATTCTAAGAGTTTTTATTTTTAATTTCTTTTTCTTATAGTAATCTATTAAGATAATTACTTTTAATTTCTTAATTACTTAAAATAACTAGTAGCTAAAGCTCTTTCTTATAAGTAGCTTAAAAGACTACTAGTAGTAAATAGCCTTAAAAGTCTATTATTAGTAAAATACTTTAAAAAAGTATATATAAAGCCTAAATACTAAAAGAGAAATCTTATCTTAAGGGTCTTATTATTACTTTTAATAAGCAGTTTATTTATACTATAATTCTTTTCTTTAATACTATTATAAATTATTAAATAAAGGATTATAAAATTTAAATTCTTAAAAGCAATAAGCTTACTATTATATATACTTCTTTTATCTATCTTATTTATAAAATTATATTTAATATAACTAGAAACTATATTATAGCTTCTATTTATATTACTTTTAATACTATTAGTACTTTTAAAGAAGTAATTAAAGCTTTTATATACTAGCTCTTTAAAAGTAAGTTATTTATAGTAATTTTATATAGTAATTAGTTATATTAATTAATTTTAAATTTAAGTATTAATCTTCTATCTACTTATATTAGCTATAAGACTGTTTAAAAGAAGAGTATATAAATATATTATTATATTTAATATATTATAATAAACCTTATAAATAATTACCTTTAGTAAATAATTAATTTAAATACTATTAAGTTACTTTTATTTTTTAATATTAAGGAAAATTAAATAGTATAGTATATATAAGATTAAGTAAAATTAAAAGAAATTTAAGCTTATAAAAGAGATAAATATATTAAGGCTTAAGTATATACTATTAAGAATACTAAAATATAAAAATAGTAATAAAATAAATAAAAAAAGTCTAAAATATAAGTTAACTTAAAAGATCTAGTAGCTAGACTTAAAAAGGCTTTTAATAAGCTAAATAAAAATAAAGCTATATTTAATTAAGAAATATAAAATAGAAGTAAAAATAAAATTAATTAAGAAATATAAAATAAAAGTAAAGATAAGATTAATTAAAAGATATAAAATAAAAGTAAAAATAAGCTTAATTAAAAGCTATAAAATAGTAATAAAAATATATATAAGAGTATACTAAAGGATTAAGTTTAAAGTAATAACTAAGCTATTATAGTTTTATATTTTTTCTTAAGAGATTTATTAAAGTATTAAAAGTAAAAGCTTATAAAATACTAATTTACTACTAATTTAAAGTAATTATTATATTTAATTATTATAAATAAAAAATATATATTATAAGTAATTTAAATTTTTATTTAAGTATTAATTTATAATTAATCTTTACCTATAAATACTTATATTTATATAATTATCTTATCTAAGTACCTGCCTATAGGTAGGCATCTAAAATAGGTATCTCTAGGTATATACCCCTATTAAATAGGTACCTATAGATACCTATGGGCTGGGTATTTTAAACCCTACTTGAAGTCATCGAAACACTGGGCACTATTCCGCTGATGGCCAAAACGGAGTGCCACATTATCATGACGAGTCGAAAGGAACAAGCCATTGAAGAGGCCATCCGAGATCTGCCATTAGAGAAAACGATAATACCATTTGACATTGGGCAGGTCAATGCTGACATCTCCCATCATCTGTTAAATGTGGTAAAGTCAAAGCCATACTCAAAATGGTCTGCCGAATTACAAAGAGAGGTCATAGACTACCTCGTTAGCCGGGCTGAAGGCGTCTTTCGCTGGGCTGACTTGCAAATCCGAGCATTGGCAGGGCAAGTTAGGGAGAAGGATGTCCGGCGAGCACTTTCACGACTTCCCCAAGGCTTGGAAGCAACGTACGAAAGGATGTTGAAGAAGATAGATGACGACGACAAATTTGAAGAAGCATATGCTATCTTCAGATGGATTGCGTTTTCGACAACGAGGCTGAATCTAGCAGCTATATCAGAGTTGGCTGCTTTCGAGATCGATGATCCTGAATGCCTACCGGAGTCCGATGACTTCTCGATTAATTTCAGCACTCGCAATCGATTTGATGAGCCTACGGAAATGCAGAGCCTTCTTTCCAGCCTCGTCATTATTCCTGATGGCGATTACCCATACCAAACCTTTCCGTCCTTTGCGCACAGTACAGTACTGGAGTATCTGATGAGTCCAAGAGTTTCACCCACAAAGTTTCGCCTCGACCGCATGGATGCTACTTGGTTCATCTTAAAAAGCTCATGGGCCTATATTACACACTACGATGCAGCAACCCAGCGTTCCAAGTTCAAGCCATATCCACTTCTTGAGTACGCCTGCTATCAGGTTTTTGAATGTGCCATAGAACTCGTGCAGCGGAGCGAGACCTTGAAAGGCCAGATCTCAAAACACTTGACTCCAACCTCAAAGGAGGGGCTTCCAAGTGATGGAACTTCCTCGAAATTCTCAATCTGGTGGTTTTGTCACAGGACGCGGCTCCCGGAGAGTTGCCTCGCCATGACATTGCTGGATCTTTTGGGCTCGCAACATAAAATGCCATCTTGGAATTCTTTTTACTCGATTAATTCCATTAGTGACGGTACATTGTTGGTCGATGCTGCTGGGGCTGGTGAGTACAGAACCGTCAAGCTTCTCCTTGACATGAGGCCAATTGAAGAGAATTGGTGGTGTCTAGACAAGGCGTTGCGACGTGCGAGCAGTAAGCCCCTGGACGTATTTAAACCCTACCAGAGTATCATTGAAGGTGGTCATAATACGGCCGTGCTGATAGAGCTGCTCGAAGTGGGCGCCCACCTTAATGGTGCCGATTTGTCCGGTAATCCAGCAATACATCTCGCCTCCATTCATGGTCACATCGATATTGTCACGTTTCTCGCTGAACGACAAGGACTTCTTTTAAATGATACCAACACAAAAGGAGAGACTCCACTCTTGCTGACTTCCAAGTACAGTCACGCAGCTGTTGTTGCACTGCTACTGGGTCTCTCTGGTTCCATATCCCACCGCGGGGATGAAGAGGGCCGAACACCACTATCGTGGGCAGCTATGAGCGGTAATAAGACACTCTTTGACCTAATACATCGGGACCAGAATGTGGATGTTAGCAAGGCAGACTGTCGTGGCCGGACACCATTGATATGGGCCTCAATGGCTGGGCAGAAGGATTCCATCAAATCCCTATTGAAAGATCCGAGAGTAGAGCCAGACGTAAGAGATCATCTTGGTAGAACTGCTGTGTCTTGGGCTGCATTTGGCGGGCATTATCACCTACTGGAAGCATTGTGGCTAGACACCCGTGTCACAAGATACCCCTGTGACTATGAGGGAAGAGGTCTGTTATCTTATGCGTGTGATCAGGGCCATACCTCCCTGGTGAGACAATTGCTCTCGACACTTGACCTCGATATCAACAGACCCGACTACTATCAACGAACGCCACTTATATGGGCAAGACTTCGAGGGCACTCCGACGTTGAGAAGTTACTACTGAATGATCCAAGAGTCCTCGATCTGGCCCCAGAAACGACTACAGCGCTGGTAACCGCATCTCTACAGCTTCCCGATGAATATATCTGGAATAACCCTATGACACCGTTAGATTGTAAGAAGGCTACTGGACAAATGGACGCCAGTAATGCCATTCCGTCGGAAGAGATGAGCATTTCCAGGATATCTACCGTCGATGGTGTTAGTTCTGAGATATGGTCTCTTGAATCTTCCCCTGACGGTAGGTACTTGGCAGTTTGTCAAGATTCAAACCAGGTTCTTGTCTGGGACGTATATACAGGGAGACCCAAGGTCTCCCTTCAAGGGCATAATGGGGGAGTACCCAACGCTGCTTGGGAACCGAATGGCTCCACGTTACTGACGTGTTGTCGTTATGGTTATTTGCGTCTCTGGGATGTCGAGGTGAGCTCGTGATTGTGAAGTTTAAGGACTTCTGATTTGTCTTCGTAACAACAGTGCCTTGGAAGGACTTTTGCTAATATTTACACAGAGTGCGGTTCTGCTAAAATCTTTCAAACATATCAGTGGGGAGCCGTTATCACATTGTGCTTGGATGCCAGATAACCGGTCTTTCCTCGCTAGTTGTTTAGATAATGTCCATGGTTTCATGAAGGGTGGTATTGACGTCAAAACCCCGACCTTCTGGGAAACGAAATATCGCGTGCAGTTTTTCGAGCTGTTCGCCGATGGAAAACGCCTCGCTGCTATCGATGACATAATGACACTTTATATCTACACCACAGAAGATCAGAACCTAGAGCTCAAGATACGGCTTCCGAGTCGTGCTTGTTCACTCTCCGTCAGCAGGGATTCTAGCAACATCCTAGTTCGGCTGGCAAGCGGGCGAATGGTCTTGGTCGACTCAACCTCTGGCTCTATTCGAGCCCTTTCGTCTGGTGGGACTTATAGTGAATACGTAATTGGGTGTTGTTTTGGGGGGTGCAATGAATCTCTGGTCCTTACTGGGGGTAAAGGTATTCCATTTGTGCTCTTCCTTCTTGCATTCTTCTGGCTAATTTACTACGAAACAGATGGTTATATCTTCATTTGGGACAGAGCTACAGGTCATCTGGTATCCCGCGTTAAAGCGCATCGTGCGCTTTGCAATAACATTGCTGTTCTGCGGTAAGGTTAGGGTTTTAAAAGAGGCTTCAGCCCCCAGGCTATAAAGGTAAAGGATACTAATAAATATATACAGGTAAAATACTTATTACCCTTACTATTACCTAGGATATTACTTTTAGCTAAAAAGTTAGATTTCCTAATAATTAACTTTAAAGGTATATAAATAAGTAGCTACTACTCTTCTATAAAGATAATCTAGCTTAAAGTATATAAATTATATATAAGGTAAGATACCTAATATAAGTAAGTCTATTAACTTAAGATAATACTTTTAAGATAACCTCTACTATAATTATTATATAGTTAATTAAGGCTTAACTATAAATATTTTATAGAAATATAATACTTCTTATATAAATTAATTTCTATTACTTTAATATTAATATATATTAAAAGCTTAATATAAATAAGGGCTTTATAAGCCTTTATAAGACTATTAAAGAAGGCAGTATAAAAGATATAGTCTTTATAGATTTTATCTACTTTAGCTATAATACCTATATATATATATTATTTAAGAAGTATTACTAGAAGAAACCTATATATAATAGAAGAAATAAATTACTAGATAATAAATTTAAAGTAATTAAGATTATAAAGCAGAACCTAGCCTAGGTATATTATATATTATACTTATAGATAAGAGTTAATTATAGAAACCTAATATAAAGATGAGTTATTAGGTGAGATGAAGGAAAAAGTTAGATAGGCTGGTAGCATTAGGCAGAAAGTTTATCTATTGGAGATTCAGTTGTAATTAGGATTAGGTTGTTAGTTAAATAAAGCTTCACTAAATGAGTCATAAAGGTTTTAAACACAAAGGGAAAACAACATTGCTGTTCATCCGTCGTGTCGCTCGCTGTTTGCCTCCTGCAGCGACGATGGAACATTTTCTTTGTATGTCTTATTAATCATTTTGTTGGCTTCCGATGTTACGCTTTAACCGTGGCAGCGGCTAACATTGATACAGCTGGAGAATTAATGGATCTGGCTAGGATAGCGCTCGGATAAAGAACATTTGTGCTTGGTATGAGGATGTTAGACACCAGAGAGAGTAATAGTAAGTGGTTCGTTTTATTCAGACTACATTACTACCAGTGGCTAATCTACTTGACCTTCCCTAGACCAAACCACCCATTTATACAAAAGCTTTATCCATGGAAGTCATATGCTTGTCTTCTCATCTGGAATCTGTATCAATTCTGGTACTAGTGAGGTCAATGCTGATGATGCAGAACTACAGCTCCTTCTTTCCTAAACTCAATTCCCGAAAGGTATCATCATTTGCATACTGTAGCAGATAATGTTTCGGGTGTTTCATTGAGGGAACCAAATTAGGAAGGGAGGACAGCTTATGCGGCCAATGCAAGATGTATTGGTCTTCCAAGCCGTTCAAACAGTGCCTTAGCCAAATACCCCAGGTGATGAAGTAATTCACTCCCAGGCCAGTCATCAGGTGCCTAGATATGATTAGTCAAAGAACGACACTGTCTCAGTGCAATAACATACCACCACTGTTACTTGTTAGCTGTTTGAATGCGACAATCACAAAGTCTTACGTACCCCATGACCTTCGAGAAGTATACCCCATGGCAATCCTACCTGATGCCTCCACCGGACAAGATCGCCGCATCGTATGTTATCAAAGTTCCAAGCGGCGATACCTGCAGCACAGGTGATGAAGCCCATGGCGACAATACATCGCATCTCACGAATTATAACCTTAGCCCTTCGAGCGGAAGATGGTGCTTCCCCGTTTGAGAGCAAAGCCCTAGAGGACTTGTTTGCAAAGTTGTCGTTCAATGTGGGACTCAAAATTGCTTCCATTGTGTAGAGACTCCGGAACACTGTGGTAAGAAAAAGGATACTAAAGGCGTTTTGGTGGAATGTGGGGTCTTGAATGTAGTGATAATATGCCTGAGAGGGAGAGTCATGTTGGTGATATACTACGCCGAGACAATTTGAAGTACGTACAATAATTGAAATGGATAACACAACGAGTCCGATCCCAAGAAAAATCGAGAACAAGCGAGACCTGTCGTGTGTAAAGATTGCATAGAAGAGGATTGATGTTGTGTAAATCATGGAAAGCTCGTCTACAAGTTGCATCGGATCTAGGTCCTTGTCAGCGAGCTTACGTAGCTTTGAGGGGACGGGATACAATACATGAAAGAGTCGCGTGGAAAGCAAAACTACCGCAACCTACTAGCAAATAGCCAAGGTATGCAATAATAAACACCGTGTCGTGTTGGTACTTGAGGCAATTCTGCACTCCCCGAATGCCAAGCGCGATGAACAAGGTGTTGGTCAAGGTGTTGGTGATTTCCGCAGCGTAATGGCTGATGACATAGTCCTGGATTATGAATTAGATCTGAACTGACGGATAAAAGACTTGTGGCGGCCCAGGATGTTGGAGATAACTGACTTCCTCGTACCAATTCAAAGTTGACGTTGGCTGTCCCCAAAATCCTTCTTGCGGTAGAGGGTACGGAATTCGGAGACTGAGTTTTTCGAACATGATGAAATGTGGCGGCTATAGGCCTTACATTCGATTCGGATTGGTGATGGCTCCGTTCACTGGGCGTTTTCAAACTATTGTTGATATATCTAGCGTTTTTGAGAAGTGCTGCGAGATGAGATATTTATTAGTAGACGCTTGGGTATCCGGTCTATAGAGTAAATATTGGTGCTTGGTCAGACTTTGATGTTTTGCTGGAGGGCCTCCAATCCCGGCTTCCGCGGGTCCGAGTTTTAGATATAGAAGCCTGTCCAGCTCAACATGACGTCACGGATAGCAAATTGCCGCTAATCTGCCCCATTACGGCACTTTCGGTTCCGACTTTCAGCTCTGCATAGTGGCAATTCACGTAGCGCTGTTTGATGCTTCTTCGGTGTTCACGGATACGGACTTACTCCAATATGGCGAGATTCCAGACCAAACAAGCGTGCGCTGCCGCTGTGCTATTCCATTTACAGACCAGTGAACTAAATAGCTAAGATACTGACATCAACGTGCCGAATTGACTTATAGCTACCTGGAGATTATTCTCCTTGCGCCAGACGAGAATGGAAGCACTGTCTATCATGAGAGCAGCAAAAGGTAAGGAGCAGCGAAACTTCTCTGATAATATTGAATAAATAGCTTGATCTGGATTCGCTCGTGACAGTTCTATAATTAAGAGGTTTTATATTTATAAAAGAGCTATTTCTAAAGGCGTATAGAACTAATACTTACGGAATTATATAGTCAGCACATTAGGCTCTGTATTCTAGACAAATTAGCACTGTCTGAAATTAATGCCTCTGATCTAGACTATTACACTAAATTGACCTAGTTAGCTCTTGTCCTTAATATGTTTCTATTTAAGAATCTTATATGAAAATGCATACCAGAAGCAGGCAAACTTAAATGAGGGTCAGTCTAACATCTTTATGTTATGAACTGCATGACTTGCAGTCTGAGATGCTCCCTTTCAGTGTTTACCGATTTCAAGGGCAGGTGCCTTGATACTTCTGGCTCCCGGCTTGGAAATAAGGATTGAGCTTAATCCCATCAAGCCGACGCAATATACGTTCTTAACTAATCTAATAAGTGTATAGTAGTATAATATGCATAGCAGCAGCCTGTCTTACTATTAGCCATTAAGAACCTATACTAGATACTGTTGAAAAGAGTAATATTAGCTCCTCTAAGCTCTATAAAGAAGGATAGAAATCTGAATGGATTACAATGTACAGTTACACAATTTTTAGCAGATGGAATACGCCATGATGTTGTGACGTTACATATAGAGTAACCTTCCAGCTTATCACCTTCCATAAAGCCTTACTACATGCAAGAATGAACAGATGTCCAAGTAAGCCAATCTTTAGGTTTCCAACTATTCATTTATAGCAAAATAACAACTAGACTTTCTGCAAGCTTGTTTAAATTGGCTTCTAAAATATGTATTAGTTAGTTTTTTCGTATTCGACGACGGTGTTATAGAGTATAGGGCAGCAGTGCATTGTTGTAGATTAAGAGGTCCGCGGGCACCGAGATAGCCGACAGTGCCCCGACTTTCGAAGGTCAGTGCTTGATATCCATTTGCCGACCAGAAGTTTAACTTAGGCTGCTGAGGCGGGCACTTGGGAAATGATACTGAAAGTCAATTAACTAGTACTACTACTGCAAAATTACTAAGACGGCCGTTTACTCCTTGTTAGCCTCGTCGGGCGCCCGCGCAATGTTGACTAGCAACAACATATAAAGGATATCTCATATCGAACCACTGAAGCATACTCCTCAACACTTATCCATTGACCTTGGAATTAAAGATGCTCTTAAATATCGCCTTGTTGTTCAACGTTGCTGGGGCTTTCGCAGCAGCGAGTCAGCCACGCCCATTTTCACTCCCGTCAAGCAACAACGCAGGCCGAGCCGCCGCAATCGAAAAGACGCGTCAAGGTTTCCAGTATGGAAAGGATGATACCCTTATCGGCGTGAATCCGTGGCCCGCGGGGCCACTGGGAAGAAAGGCCGTCAAGGCGCACTACAGTGCTTTCGAAACATCTGAGGCGCCTGTCTATAAGCATGTTCAAGAGGATGCTACCCAGGCCCAAGCGTCCCTAAACGGGGTAAGTTACAATTATACGTCCGGGAATGTTGACCATTGTCGTTGCTAATTGTCTTCATCAAGACCCTCCACTTAGACTCATTCGAAGACTATTTTAAGCTATACGATGGCCAGTGGCAGAACAGCGTTCCAGATGGACTCACTGAAGGAGTCCTTCTCAATGCCAAGTCCGACCTGTCGTTCTCAATGGAACGCCTCTCCGTACATCCCGAAAGCCTACGACGAGTTCGACCGGATGAGCGCGTGGCTTTGCGCGTTGACGATAGAATTGCACGAAAGATCACGACCAAGACACAACGCTCTCTCCAGAGAGAAGGGCGTTTATTCATCGTGGATCATAGCAGTCTGGCGAACCTGACCCTGACAAAAGGTCGCTATGCTGGTGCTTGTGAGGCACTGTTCATCATTCATCCTATCTCACAGGAATTCTTACCACTGGCCATTCGTCCCAACAACGGATCGCCTTTGATCTACACTCCTCTCGATGAAGACAATGACTGGACTCTAGCCAAGATACTGCTCAACATGAACGATGTGTGGCATAATCAGTGGTTTCACATGGCCGCAGCTCACATCTCGTCCGACCTCATCTACATGTCAGCTACCCGGTCATTCAGTGATATGCACCCTGTCTGGGGTCTAATCCGCCGCTGTAAGCTACATCCAAGCTCGCTCAAGTACCAGAACTAACGGAGTCCTGCAGTGGGCGTCAACTCTTTCGCATACCGCGTGGGAGCTAGCGCATCTCTCGTGAACCCCGGCGGCGACATCGAAAAGAACTTTGCTTGGAATGGTGATCAGGCAATCGCGTACAGTAAACAGCTGTGGCAGTCCGAGTGTGCTCCCTGGCAGGCCAATTATCTCAAAGCGAAGCTCACGCGTCGGGGGCTGATCAACAGCGAGTACGGTCCTGAGTTGAACTCATTCCCGTATTACGATGATGTTTCAGCCATTCTAGGTGCTCTACGAACCTTCATCACCGCCTACGTTGACGCATACTATCCTTCGGACGATGCAATCACCGCGGATAAGGAACTCCTCGCGTGGTTTCATGAAGCAGCTCATGCCGTCTCTATGATCAACTTCCCTGACTCCATCTCTACTAAATCAGAGCTGGTCGCTGTGCTCACCCATCACGCCTATCTCATCTCGATCCTTCACGGTTCATTGAATAGCAACAGTCTTGTGCATTACAGTGCCGTTCTGCCAATGCATCCCTTTTCACTTTACCAACCGCTGCCAAAAGAGAAGGGTGTCTCTAGTCTTGTGCCTTTTCTTCCAGATCTGGAAGCCTCGATACAGCAGATCACGCTGGTCGCTTCGTTTAACCAGGCACAGATTGCTGATACTTCTGATTCGCTGCGTTTCCTTTTCAACGAAACCGAGTTCTATTCGCGCATCAACAATGAGGCACGTGAAGCCGCCGAAGTGTATTCGGCGACGATGTCGAAGTTCATTCAAGACGTCAAAGGGAGGAAGCTCGATGGCGATGGACACAGTCAAGGAATGCCATTTGTGTGGAATGTCTTTGACCCGAGTACGGCGCCTGGAATCCTGGCGGCCTGAGACCTAAAATCTTTCTGCTAGCCTAGGCTATTTAAAGATGCCCAAGTTTATAATTGAATAGCCGTATCTAATAAGTATCCATAGCCCAATTACAGTTAGGAGCAGTATCTACACTATTGTATTATTAGCCTCATCTCCCCAAATCTCAGAGGGTCTCCTCTCGGCTACTCCATACCTTAGCCAAAGAGACCAACTTTGCTAGTCATAATGGTCAACATACCATACTCTGGCCCTGTGACCTTGAGTCCTGTACTCATCCTGAGATAGTCACAAGCTGTAGAACCATAAAGGCTTGAATGCCAGATGCTATAAGACCAACAAAGCTGGACCACTCCGTCGGAGCTGTGAGATATAGGGGCGGTGCTATGATCGTGCAGATCAATGCCAGAAGCATGGGAGGTACCCAAGTGCGCTTCCGCAAACGGGGATCCGCCCTTAGAGGAATGCCTGAGATGATCAAGGTGAACCCCTGCGTGATGCAGCTTTGCATGAGGAACCAGAAATCTGCGTCTTTTGTAGTTCCCGGTTTATGGTCTGAGTAGTTGTAGGCAAGGGCAAAGGTCCAGACATTAGATAAGGTTGTTCCGATGAATGTCAACCAGAGTATTGTTGTGAATGTCTGTTAAGTTGGGGTCAGTTTCTATCCAAAATTGCTTACAAGGTATACGTACACCGGACTGGGTTGGAAAACCTGCTTTGGTGTCTTGAGGCATCACTTTCGGTGCCGCTTGGACCTTGCGCGCTATGTCCGACCTCAACCATGTTTCAGCTTGCTTCTTCAAAATTTACTGGATGACTCACCATTTTGCGACCGTTCGAGGAGATTGCGAGTGCTGATGGTATAAGTTGAGAGTACTTTCTAGAAGATCCCATCGCTCAGAAAGCACCAGTCGATAATCAGATGTCAGCACACCCGCTGAGCCTGCATTAAGTACTGCACTCTCTGTATCTGCGGCATATTCTGTGATTCTCTTAAGATTCCCCAGCGAGGGTTGGTGTATTTCATCGCCTGCTAGGAGATTCTGCGAGAGAAATGAAAAAGCTCTTCCCCAGTAATAAAGGATATGTCTCTCCTTCAGGTAGAGGCTGCTAAATACAACTCGTCCGTTGTTGACATCCTGAATCTGAGATATGACGGTTTGGAGATCCTCCAAGTCGTTCAAGGCCAGTCTCTGCGCAGATACATCGCCCGGGTTGAGCTCACCAGACGCGATTTGCTGGTAGAAGTGCTGACAGTAGAGAAGAAGAAACTGGTCTAGTTTAGACAGGCTGCGCGCAACAGCATACAACTCCTCATTTGAGAGCGCGGGTCCGTAATTGCTGTTGATAATGGCTTTTGGTTGTTGGGTCGCTATTGTCGTCAGTGATCAGCGTGCGATGCCGCAATCAGCTGTACATACAAGGGGAGAGCCATCCTACGTTGGTACGCCTGTGCGGCGGTCGCTGTGTGATGTCCCCGTGACTGTAGGATGATGTTGAGGCCATGATGAAAGCTTCTTCACCCTCGCGATTTGATGGATCGATTGATGGACTGGATGCGATGCCTCGGGTAGGCGGGGAAAGGTAAAGAGGAATTAATTGAATTGAAGTAGTTGTT
The DNA here is from genome assembly GCA_013183765.1 of Fusarium xylarioides. Taxonomy (NCBI): domain Eukaryota; kingdom Fungi; phylum Ascomycota; class Sordariomycetes; order Hypocreales; family Nectriaceae; genus Fusarium; species Fusarium xylarioides. The sequence continues at coordinate 188,517 of SRZU01000126.1, read as the reverse complement.
GATAGAGGCGCAGCTTATCAGCCGTGGCGCAGCACATTTATTGGTGGAGGCGGAGCTTCGTAGTCTTTTCAGCTATAGCCTATTTGCATATCTCCAACATTTCTGCCTGATTTAGCTGCTTCAGTGTCCTTCAGTCACGACATAATGAAATTCGTGAATTTTCTCATAGGATGCATACCGATTTATACGTACATTAACAGAACAAGTACTAACGGCAACAGCCAAGCTGTAGCTTTACTTATTGCCCTCTTGGAAGCAGATCAAACCGCCATTCAAATAAGAGAGCTCTCAAAATTACATTCTGCCTTGAATGGTTTATCTACAGGATACTAATTACTCTCATGGAAGCTTGAAGCTTCTGACATCCCGCTTGAAGTATTCTTCCTGTCGATGGTTAACGAGTAGAAGATAGACCCAAGTAACCAATTCCATGGCGATACTCCATAGCCACGACGATGCACTTCCAGCATTCCAACGAAAAATCGTTTCGGCGTGCAGCTTCTTAATGTCATCTCGTCTCAGAGCCTTGTAGGTTTCCATCACATAAGGGACACCCTTTGATATCCCTTCGCCGAGTACGTGGGCGAACAGGACTCCGTCTTCAATAGCGATACCAGTACTTTCGCCCTGGGGTGGCATCTAGTTATTGATGTTAGTTTCTATAACCGATGTGGAGGATTCGCTACTTACAGCATGAGCAGCATCACCTAGAAGAAGCAATGTCCCCTTGCTCCATCTTCCCTCAGGAGGAAGCATATAGACAGGGTAGAAGTACCAGTCGCTTTCGTTAACGATGCCCTCTAGACCTCTGATACTGCCTTTTTCAAACCGACCAACGATATCCCGCTTAAGTTTGACTTTGTCTTTTCCCAAAGCTCTCCATCCTTCCCGTGCGTCTTCATTCTCCGCCATTGGCATGATGGCTAGAGCGTATACTTTCTCCCTCAAAGGCTCGAAGTAGGTCATGAGGAATGATCCATGCTGACCTTGGATCATGGTAGCGTCCCGGAGGACTGGCCTTCCATTCGACGTTGTTACATCAATATGCCCAGGAGAATCACAGTTGACGTATCCATAGGCGATGGCACGGCTAGAATAGGTCTTCTTCCTTTCACGATCCACAACCACTGTCCGAACGAAAGAGTGTATACCATCGCATCCAAGGAGAATGTCGCCGCCGATAGACTCCTGCGACCTTTCAGCATCAAACTGTACGTCAACGTGAACTTTTCCCTCGTCATCTTCACGGTCGTCCCCCTGTTGTATCTCGGTGACTCTCGCACCATATCGCAGGGTGACCCGATCCTTGGGCAATTCAGCAACGACATCTACCATGCACTGCACAAGGTGATGTCTCATAACCCTCAGCACATCTGTCCCCGGGAACATCTGGCCTAGCATCCGACCTGTCCGAAGAGCCACGACATCGACACCTCGGACTGGGATACCCAGTTTTCGTAATCGTGATCCGACGCCGAGAGCATCGAGGTACCTTAACGCCAAGGGTGTCAGCAGAATAGTTCCTCCGAGTGTTTCGACTCTAGGACGTAGCTCGAGAATCGTAATGCGAGGCGGCGAGCCTTGGATAGTTGCTTGGGAGAGTGCGAGGGCTGCGGCGAGACCGGCTGGACCGGCGCCGATAATAATGATGTGCATTGGATTGGCCGCGACAGAGTTACCGGCAGACTATCAGTGAGTTCAAAATACTTTGATGGAAGAATGATCAGAAGAATGACGCTCCTGAGCAACGGTCTTATAGATACAGGAACATCGCAAAAGGCGCGAGTAAGGACGAGAGCGCCTCGGAGCCCCGAGGGGACCGAGACTACATGTCAATTCATTGGCCACTTATCTTACCATTCTTACTTGGGACTACACGCTAGTTACTCCACAACTCGTTTTGGCCGTATTCATCGCATCGTTCGTATTTGTCGTATTTGTCGCATTAGGCAGTAGAGCACATTTCCATAGACTGCCCAGGTACTCTTTTAAAATAGCACATAGGAAGGACTTTTGCATGCATTCCCTCTATACTCTTTACAGTATGTTAAGTGACATATTGCTTAAATTTCTTTTAAGAGGATAACTTTGGCCAATTTTCTCCTAATACAATGTCAAGGCAAGTTCCACCTCCAGCTTATATCCTAGCCACCGGAGTATCGTTCCTTGCATCAATGTAAGATTTTCTTGCCAACTCCTCAAATGCTGCAACATTAACTGAATTATACAGCCCAGATTTACCACTTCCAGCAATCCAGGCTTCTAATGCAATAGCATTTACCCACCGGACTTCTTTCTCATCATATATAACATAGCTAGTTGCCAGGTTATTAGCTAGCTACAAAAGATTTTATTTATATCTTAATTACTTACTATACAGTAGCTTTATTCTTCTTTGCATGCTCAGCAAGTAGAAGGTTCTGGAAGTTTAGAAGACCGCTCTCCTTACTTCTGCAATTATAGTTAGTTACGCGCTGTTTACTATATTCTATAAGACTTACTCATAAAGAAAGTTGGCATAAGGTTTTCTGCCTTTTTGTTTCGCGACTTTAGCTACTCAGTATTAGTATAGAGAAACTTAAATATATAGATTGTGCGCAGACCTTGGAAGAAGACCTGAAAATCCCCATTGACTGTAACCTGGAAATCGCTGCCAGTCTGGTTTTCGTTGTAACTCAACCCCTAGTTAATCATAAGCATTCCCATGTTCCGTTGGCTATTCGTGTTAAGATGTACAGCAATAAGTATTATTTGCGCTGACTATCAGACACGGATAATAACACTTACAAACTTTACAGTTCCCGGGGCTGCCTCCTGAGCTATCATCATAAAGATATCGGTAAGCCCCACTTCCTTCATTGGTTGATTTGGGAATTGTTTTCGAAATCGTTGGTAGATATTCATGACAGCTTGTGAACCCGCCAAGAGTATCTTGTCAAGGTCCTCATGGGTTGTCACAGCAGTGGATACCATCGTGAGTGTCAGCTTTGAGAGGGCAACCACTATGGAAGAAACAGCTCGAGGCAGGTATGGAGATTGAAATGGGTGCGAGTTTTGAGAAGGGCTTGAGTGGTGCTTTATGGATCTTATATATATGAACGGATGAGAGATCTCAAGCGAAAAATACAGCGATGAATTTGAAAGACCTGCCAACATTACTCATTCAAAGCCACCTGGGGGCTTGCCTCTTTCCCCCGCTCCTACCAAGGAGATGGCCGGTCTGGATCGCATGAAGCTCGGCTTGGCGCTAACTGCGTCTCACTGCTTCAGTCCTTAGGCTTGCTGTGTAACAATAGCTGGAGGATATCACATTCCATCTTTATTGAGATGCAAAGAAAGGTTTGCACAAGAACAGACCATTAGTCTAGTGCGCTCAGCCAGCCAGCCATTCGCCAGTGGAGTCACCTTTTTGCGGATGGGAAGATTCCAGCGCTGGAGTGTATAGTTAACCGTTAACTGATGCCCGTAAGTTTAAGCTTTTGGCTGCAAGTGATGAATACCAGCTGTTTCTGCATTTATCCATGTCTAATCATGGCAACAACGCCAGGGAATGACCGACGTACACGGTTTGACATAAAGCAACTAAGGAACGGTAGGTCCAGCGGCCCGAAACGTTGTGCAAGTCGCCCTTTTCTATCTATCAATCGACTGGCTTGTTTTTCTGAGCTGACTCTAGGGTAATTTGATGTAGAGAAATTCCTCCACGATTTGGCTTAAGCTTTTGGACTGAGATCGCCCAACCTGTTCCGGCGGGCTAGGGCACTTGCGGTTAATTGACCAATGGGCGTCACATCTAATCGTAGCGGTTCATTCAAAGCAAAAATCATCATATGTCTGATAATGGTACAGAGTCGATCTGTAGTAAACCTGCTGTTTCCTTTCTGTCTCAAACCCTTCGATATAACAGGCTGAAAGTTCGACGTTGTACTCAGATAGACTCATCACAATCCTCACATAGAAACCATCCGTTTCCATGGTATCCCCCATCTATGTGCGAAAACCCTAATATATGACGTGGCTTGCATACAATGGACGTTTTATCACATTTGCTGGCATCTAGCTTCCAGAGCATGATAAGCATTTGTCGAGGACACTAAAGTGACCTTTTTCTCAGGGAGCAAGAAAACTTGAGACTAGAGAAGGGGATGCTAAAATGAAATTATTAAATAGCCCTTTAAGCTTAGGCTACAGGTGCCTAAGTATTTCAGCATTTAGGATAGAGGTCCTCCCGTACACTTCCCGTACACTTTGCTGGCCGCTTTCAATCATGTTTATAAGAAGACCAGTCTGGACCTCTTCAGCCTTGGGAGCTGAACTAAAGGTCATGGAATGTTGGCGCTTCACAAATAGAAGCAAGACTACAGGCGGCCGCTGGTCCAAATTGCTATCGCATTCCAAAGTATCCAGAAGAGGTTATTGTCTAACTTCACCTCTGAAAGTGGTGATCTATCAATCACAGACGATGCGGTGTGATGGAGACTACAACAATGCTTTCAGGACCACGCACGGCTCCAAACTTTAGTTCAGCGCTGTCGTTTAAATTGCTGGCGATGTCCAGAATCAGTTAACGACCACCACCAAACAGCAGTCCTTAGACAGAGCTATAAACTTCTATTAAATAATCTAGTTTTGCCATTTAGCTGACACTCTTAGTTGTAAATACGCCATTTCTGACTCTTGATACAGTCAGAGCAATCCCAACAACCCTTGTCACTCCAGCTCAACTTGGTATCACCAAACTGCTGCCATGTGATATCCTTAAGCTGGAAAGCTCCAATAGCGCACTTACCATACTCCTCAGACCAGCCAGATGACTGACAGTCAGGGTTCGAGTTACAAAGTGCTGCACAACGCTCCTCCGAATCCTGGTAGGGGAACTTGGAAGGTGCCTCGTCCCATTGCCACGGAAAGTAACCCTGATGTTGGCAGACCACAGCGCCGTTGTCAACCTGCTTGAGCGAACAAACAGCATCTTCACTCGTAATGCTTGGGGCGCAAGTCGCTGTAGGAAGAGAAGTTCTTAGGGACGCAGAGTATGCATCGCGATCTTGGTCGTGACAGAAGCATTTGAAGCAGCTTTGGTCACTCCACTGCATGTCCTGGTCGCCACTATTGCCGGGGGTGAAGGCTGAGGTAAAGATGGAGTTGGAGGAGAAGACGCAGGCTTGTTGGTTCTGATCCCATGCTGAAGACTTGCAGCGGTGGGGCATTTGGTTGCACAAGGCTACACAGTTCTGGTAACTGTTAGCGCCCTCTTGCCAGGGGTACTCATTATCTTCGAGTGTAAAGGTGTTCCTGATAGTTCCCGATTTACTGCAGTCTTGGTAATTATAGTTGTTCTGATCGAAGGTGCATCCATCGGATAGAGCAAGGGTGCATTGAGGCATAGAGGACTCAGTAATTGTGGGGATGTAAGAAGAGCTGAAGGTTGTGAGAGGCTCAGTGCGTGTTGGGGTCATTGTCGTGGATTCAACGGTATGTTCAGTGGAGCTAGGAGCCTGGCTGGTGGTATCATGCTGAGCTGAGCAATCATTGGAGCAAGACCAACAGCCCTGGGAACTCCATGGCAGAATGTAATCATGGGCATTCAAAGCCTGTGCTTCCTCGAATGCGCTGCTCGTCATGGCTACATTTGTAAAGATGCACCGTCCCCGCGCAGCATCGTGAGCTGAGGCAGCACAGCCGTCCAGCTGATAACAGATAGTCGCACACTGTTCCGAGTTTGTCTGCATAGTGGCCTTGTCGAAGTCGTTGTTGGCATAAGGCTGGAGATCAACAGCGCCGAGGTTACCGATCTTCTCACAGACAAGGTCTGAAGATGGTGAACTCTTCAGATGGCAGTTGGGACAAAGAGTAGGAATAGATGGAGAAGCCGATGTAGTCGCAATTGCTGGAAGAGAGGCGGTTGAAGGCGCGAGGGTCGAGGTCTCAATAACCGCTGGGTTCTTGATGTCACAGTCGTGACACTCGAAGCAATCGAAATCATTCCACATCAGAGAATTCTGCGCATTTAGATCAATGCCAACGACGCCTAATGTGTCACCGAGCATCCAGCAGCTAGTCTCTGAGCTTAAGTCGTTCAGTGCAAAGGCCTTGCAAGCAGATCCCTCTCGCTTGCAAAGCAGGGCACAGTCAGCGATGGAGTTTTGTCGAGGATTGCTCGATTTTGTGCGACCCCATGTACCCGACTTAGCCTTTCCAAAAGCCCAGCAGGCTCTGGGGGCGGTAGGACGATCATTCTCATCGACTTGTGGAATTCCGGGCAAGGATACCGTTTGGGTCACTTCTGGCTGAACAGGTGTGCAGTATCCAGGTGGAGGAGCTCCTACGGGGCAGACGCGCGAGCCAGTTGGTAAAGAGCTTGCGGTCGAGGGGGAAATGTCACTTGCGGTTGAAGGCTGTAGGGCGCTCGTGGGTGGATCCAGGGTGAGAGTCGGAACATGGTTCTCTGATGCTGTAGATGGGTCCAAAGTCGGGACTGTGAACTCATTCGCGGTCGAAGGCTCTCGCTGACTGACGGTGGTCTCACTACCGATGAAAGACATGGTAGTGAAAGACTTAGTTGATGGGTGGAAAGTCTCGGTATCAGAACTCATAGAAAGGCTTGTTGTCGGGTATACAGTCTCCGAAGTGACGGCATCAGTTCCAGTGGAAGACTTAGTGCTCGCCTCACTACTCGGTGTGTTGGATGTCGTAGACCCTGGTGGTAATTTACTCGTAGTAGTAATATCAGTTCCATCACCAAAGTCAATCGCTACATCGTTGATCGTTTCAGGAGTGACCTGGTTAGACATAAAGATCGAGTCGACATAAATAGCCGCGATTCCACCAATTGGGCAATTGACCGACACCGCAAAGGCACCCTCTGTGTTGGGAACATCGGTTTGCTCAAGAACAGTATTCCAGTCGATAGCCGTTCCAATACTAAGGATCGTCGACGTATAGAACACATGGCCGGCGATGGAAGCGCTTAGCGTGCAGACGTTGATCTGGCTGGCAGTAACAACAGCATAAAAGAAGCGAATGGTGTACTTCTTCTTGATGTCGAGGGAGTCAAGCTGTTGAGAAATGCTGACGATGTTTCCAATTGCTCGCTTGCGTCCGGGGGGGTTGTTGGCAGCTTGCAGCTCGACACAGCCCTTCTCTTTACTGCCATCGCCGGTATAGCCCTTGTTCTCGACAATTTGACCCTGGCCTACGACGGTGTAGCTCTGGATGTTGCTTGGGTTGGTGGGGTCCCTGAGGGCAAAGTTTCCGTTGCCAATCACGTTCTTAACAACGAGGGGTCCCTTTGGCTCTGAAGTGGTCGGCGCAGCTGTCGTTACTGTTGTCTCGGCGTGACTGGTTGTACCATGGGGCTTGCATGGGCCTGCCAGGGCAACATTAAAGTTGCACAAGAGAGTCAGGCCCGCCATAGCGAAAGCAGAACGCATGATGAAGGCTTAACGAGTGTAGTTGCCAAGATAGGCGTGTGGAGAGTTAGCAAAAGGATGGGGAAGACCCGGATAGCGGCGCATCGACTGTTTATGAGGATGCCGGCTGCGAAATCCGGCGACCTTAGACCCTGAGAGTGGTCAAGACAATTATTTCTACGCGATGAGACTATTTACTCAAAATCAACGGGTCCGCTCAATCGGTGACAACTAGTGAACGCCTCGTCCGCTGTTCTGAGAGGGAAACATTTCCGCTCTTGCAGAATTAAAATGGCTAGAAGGCGCGCTTGGATGTTGTTTGGCTTCATTTAGAGGTCCTCTTACATTAAAAATGACAATGAAGAGTTTATGAGTCTTAGGCTAATTAATCATAATTATCTACCTGCTAGAGATAATTATGTCGTTTTGCGTGCTCCCTGGACATTGGAAAATTACCCCTGACTTCAGCTTGAGACTAGCCGCTAGCCCCTCTCTGTTAAAATTCTGTCAAAGCCTGGAAGCCAATAGTGCGTTATAGCGCTTAGCACTATTTAATCTTCTAAATATCCTTGCCATAAGTAACGCCAAAGCGCTGTCCAATTCGAGACCCTAAATTATGGAATTGAGCAATAATAAGGATAGTTGTTTTACAGGTGGCTTCAGCTGAGCTGGGATAAGCCTGGAGAAATCAGAGGCGGACTAAGTAGCCACAGATCGGATATTCCCGTTTCGGTTTGCGACCCTGTGTTCAGGCTCTAACCCCAGCGAACTACCCTATAGGTCTGGTATTACTCCGTAGACCCAGCAATATTAACTGTCTTCGCGCCACATGACAAGCCTTGAACTAAAGAGCCTGGTTTAATAAGCCTGAGTTTTCTTAAAGACACCAGAAAACTCAAGAATAAGATATAAGGTAACGATCTTTTACCATTGTACGGGATATTAGACATCGTGACCAAGCTGGTCTTTTAACATAACGACCTTCGTCCTGACCCGGATGCACTCTTCCCTATTGAAGACTTGAACGGAAAAAAAAGTTCAAGCTCGACCTCGAAGTCCACATTTAAAAGATCTACTCAAGTGCCTAAGAAGACTATAAGGCCCTTTTCACGCACAGGAAGATATTAGTTAAACAGATACACTCTTTTACAGGAGTAAAGCTTACTGCCGAGGAAAGCGTCAGACAAACCCATCTTTTGCCTAGCGCTGGATAAATACCTTAAACACATCGATTCCAGTACGAAAGACGAATTTGAGTATTATTACCTTGCGAACTGTCTTCACTTGGGGTTTTTCCAGCTTGGAGGAAAAGTTAGATCTGCCCACTCTCTTTTCTCTAGGGTAGCTCGTATGTCGGAAATTGTTTCAAGTAGCTCCCGCCGCTATTGGAAGCTGGATCGAGGCTAGGGAGTTTTTGGACCTGCAATAAAACACTTCATTGGCCATCAAAGATCCGAATCCTTCTGAGAATCGATAGTTCGCAGATAGGATGCTTTTTATGCTACTATTTTCTTACCAAGAGATTCACGAGATGAGAATCTCAAAAGGAGCCGGAAATAAATGCCGACAGGCAGCAATTAAAAGATGACTGTTGTCCTCGATTCTTGGCGCTTTTAGTTCAGCCATTATTGTTCGCGTTGTGTAAACGATTATCACAATGAAGGTGACGGTTCTATCCGCTCTGCTTATAGCATCAGCGTCTGCCGATGCAGGCACATGTACCAAGGTGACCTCAATAACTCACCATGGTATTGCCTCACTGACCATTGTAGGACGCATGCCTCAAAGCAGTTGGATTGTCCAATTGCCGAGCTCGAAGATGGCCGCCTGCACATGAGAGCGACTGCTCCTCATTCCTGCGATACACCTCGATCCCGTCTGCGACGACTGTCACTGCGACTGGGGAGCAATCTACCATGACTCTGAAGGATACCGAGACTCTGGGCCCGGAGACGGATGAAGCGACTGCGACACAGTCAGATCAAACGTAGGTCCCTTGGGCACCTGGTACAGACAGAACTGATACCACCTAGTGCCACAACCAGCATCACATCCGACCCTGTGACCGTTTACGTTGCTGTCACCCCCACCAAGACTGTCACTGTCACTATTGCAAGTCACAGTAAGCCCGTTCGTTATTAGATCACATTGCTGACTGTTTTATAGACACCTGACCCGTACCTTGAAACCGACGTCAACGTTAGTACATCGAGATGTCCAGCTGGGGAATGTAAGAGCTAACAGAACATAGACCAAAACAGTTGTTCAGACTGACGTGAACACGTATGTACCAGTCTCTCATCGTGAAATCCTATCCTGACTCTCTTTTAGTGTTACGGAGACGACCTACTATGGCCTTCCCTCTAAGCGTGCTATTGCCGCTCGATCCACCAAGAACATCCTCAGGCCAACGGATATTCCATCCTATGCTGGATCATGCACAGATGCCGAACAGTACAGCAGTGCTTGTGCCTGTATGGGTGTTCAAGAGACTACCATCGCAGGAACTGGTTCTATCATCACTGAGACTGTTGAGCCCCATCCAGAAACTATCGTCAACGTCCACACGGAGACCCAACCTGCAGTCACTATCACCACGACCCTCCCTGCCAAAACACGAACTGTGACTGTCACTTTGCCTGGACCTCAAATCACCGAAACGACAACCGCCGACGCCACCACAGTTCTAACCTCATTCACTGCTGATCAAGAAACCTCCATAATCACCCAGCAAGCCACCGAGGTCGACAAGACAACATCCATCACCACCAAGACCCGCTCCGTCGGACCGATCTGCACCACCTACACACCTCAATCCTCATGCCAGTGCAAATTCGAGGTTCTTTGCGACACAGCAGTCGACGTTGATAATTCAGTGTTTTTCAGACAAATAGACTTCAACGTTTATGTTGGCAGTTTCGAGGAATGTATGCAGCGCTGCGACAGCAACCCGAGCTGTCAGTTCGGTGATTACGCAGGACTTCCAAACGGTGGTCTTTGTTCAAGCTATAGTGGCAACCCGGGAGACTCTGGTACTACATCTCAAAGCGGAACTAAGTATTTTGAGAAGGATGGAAATGTTGATTGCTCGTCTTGTGCATCATAGAGCAGAGAGGGCCTACAGAATAGGTTGAAGTTGGTCGTACCCTTATTTATTTTGTTGTAGATTATTAGTTACTACTATTATTATATCAGCATTGCAGTTCTCTAGTTTCACTGTACAGCAAATGGCATACAATGATATCTAGGCCGGTGCAGTTCAGGTGTCGCTACCTCTTGGCGGTTACCATCGGCGTTTCGCAATGTATCGGGTGGTCTGTTGCCGAAACCGGCGTCTGCGCCCTGTGCAACGACTTGTATTGTCAAGGGCGTACAATGGATTATTTCTTGTTTAATCAGCCGTTGAGAGAATATTTTCTGGTCACCCACAAAGTCATGCGTAAAAACCAATAGGCGAAGTAATTCAGTAGAAAAAGACCATTTTCTATCTACTCAGAATTTCGTCAATATAACCTCACATCCAATAAGCCAGTATAAGAACAGGCTTCCTAGGCTTAGGAATAATAGGTATACCTATAGCCCTTAATCTTTATTAATAGTTTCTTATTACAGTCTAGAATTAAAATGCTGCTAAATATATACCCCTTATTAAGGCTAGAGCTAAAGCTATAAGGATGCTATTTAAGGTAGTTAAGAAATTTAATATTATCTTTATAATGCTTTTTAATAGTAATATAATTTAATTTATAATTAATAGTAAACCTAATAGTAAGTTTATAAAAGCTATTTATAGAAAAATACTTATTAATATAAGCTTAATGCTTATTAACTTTAGTTAAAAGCTTATATAGTAGGTTTAAGATATAAGAGGATAGTTTATTAAGATACCTATTAGTAGTAGTAAAGTTCTAGCTAAGTAAGGGAAACTTATAAGGATAATAGCAGATAATCTAGTAATTATAAAGTAAATTAAGCCTATTATTAAGCCTATTACTACTACTACTATTTACTGTAATTCTATTAGGTTAAGCTTAAAGGCAAAATATACTATTAATTTATTTTTAATCTCTATAATAATAAGTCTTATTAAGTTAGTAAATTTTACTTAAGCTTAAGGTTTAAACTTAAAGGCCTTTAAAGAGGTTTTAAATAGTAATTTTATAGTATTTATATACTTTAAAATAAAGATTATAAAAATACTTAATAGAGATTAAATACTTTAAGCTGCTATTAAAGATTATTATAATAGTATTAAGCTAATTAAGTTAGCTGCTAAAGGTATATAAGTCTAAATACTATTTATTTAAGTTTATAATTCTTTTTATAAAAAAGCTTATAAAAGTAAGTTAAAGAAAGAGAATATAATAACTATTTATAAACTATTTACTAAGACTTTATATAAATATTCTATATAATTAATAAGTAAAATAAAAATACTATATAATTTAATAGTTTATATAAAGTCTTAGCCTTCTTATATCTATTTTATATTTAATAGCTTAAATATAATATTAATAAATATATATTTCTAGCAGCTTAACTAGCTAAAGTTATAGTAAAATAATATCTTTAGCATTTCTCTTTATATTTTAAAGGTCTTATTATATAACTAAGGAATATATTATGTTCTAGATGACTAATCAGGGCAAAATATATACCAAAATAATGAGAAAATTCAGGGCTTTTGATTGGTGTGCTTACCTAAGCAATATGTAGAGAATTGAGCAAACTCTACATATTAAAGTTTTTTCTATAAACTTTAAAATATTTCTTACTAAGGAAATATCAGTGGGAAAGTCACGTGACCGGGGTCACCTGATGATTATATAATGAGGATTACGTATACGAGATTTTACCCCTCAGTTGGATGATTCATAACACACCACGAAAAACCCTGTTTTCCCATTTAAGCTTTATAAGCATACTAAAGCCTAGCGCCTTCCAAATTGGGTAAAAAGTATATCTTATTTTTCTCTGAATTTTGGCGGTTTTTGTGATAGTCTTTTCATTATCATTGAGGCTACCCCGCTCTGGGAATCACAATGCCCGCTCTTTTAGAGGTCTATATAAGACCCAGGTTTTCCCACTCAGTGAACTCCTTTTTAATCAGAGACTTATCAACTTTTCTATTACATAATATATATCATTAAATTCAGAAAAAATCGTTCTTCTTAACGAATCTACTTTTATCTTATAAATCCTACCTTATGCCTATCTACAACACAGCTACAACCTTTTTCCCTCCTATTTCTACAGCCTCTTCTATACCTATTACAGTTATCTATCCTTCGACCTATATCGAATTCATAGGCTATTTTATTCAAGCCTTAACAATATTTTACCTTATAACCTTAATATCTCTACTAAATTAGCCTTAAGTAATCTAGCTATTACTGTAATTTAATACCTTATTATAGCCTTCTCTTTTATTATAATTTCCTTTCTTATAGTTAATAAGTAACTACTAAACCTTTAAATAATACTTTTACTTAATAGACCTTCTTCTTAAGGCTAAGTAAAGCTAGAAGTTAAATTTAAAGAAAAAAGCTATATTAAAGTTTATTTTTAAATCCTTTATTATTTCTTTTAAGAAAGCCTTTTTAGTAATAAAATAGAATTACTATTAGGTTAAATTAAGATATATAGTTATAAGGGATAACTACTATATATATTAGGAAATACTTAATATAATAGGGTATATAGAAATTATAAAAGAAGAGAAAATATTTATTAATTAGTAATAAGAATTAAACCTTAAGTAGAAATACCTATAAGCAGTAGTAAGAGTAATAAAAGATAGCTTTAATATTAATAATTATATAATAATTAATTTATAATATAAGATCTTCTTTAATAACTACTTAGTAAAAAGATATATTATAAAAGCTACTAATAATAATGCCTTTAGGTATTATAATAGAATGCCCCTGCCTACAGTAAGAACTGCCTTTAATAGCAGCTTAAAATAAGAGGAGGTTTAAGATTAGTAGCTAGCTAAGGTAAATAATAAATAGGGTAATAATAACCTAGCTAAAGAAGAGCTAGAGGTTAAGCTACTTATATAAGTAAGTTAATAAGCTTATAATAATGCAGTTAATAAGCTACTTCCTTTTCCTTTATTAGGGCTATTATAGACTCTTATAATAAGCAGTAAAAAAAGGACTGCTATAATGCTAATAGCCTTTAATAAAGTAATTTCTTTCTTTTAAAAGAAAAAGAAAAAGATAATAAAAGAGAGTAATAATAATATTAATAATCTAAAAAAGCTATTTTTAAAGAGTTAGTTATTTACTTATAATTATATAATATTATTATAGCTAGTTAAGGTAGAGGATTTATAGGGTGCAATTAGGAATTATATTTAGCTCTTTATAGAAGAATAAGGTATTAATTTTATAATAAAAGTAATATATTAGCTATAAGAGGATATAAATAATACTTTAATTTAGATATCTTTTAATAAAAAGAAAATAAAAAAGGCTTTTATTAACTTATTAATATAAAATATATAATATTAATAATTAAAGAAGTATGCATTTTATAGTATTATAAGGGGCTAAAAAGTTAAAGCTTCTATAATATTATAAGGCTTTAAAGATATTATATCTAGCTGCAGCTTTAAGCTAATGCTATAAGGTAATTTTTCTAACTTAAAGGGATTTAAATAGTATATAAATAATATTTCTATAGGCTTTAATTAGTTTAAAACTTTTAGTATAAGGCATTTTTAATGCTAAAATAAGCTTAATTAAAAAAAATAATATAATATTAATCTAGCTCCTGTAAGCTTAAAATAGCTTCTCTCTAATCAGCCTCTTTAGCCTATAATGCTCCTTTCTTTATCTACTATAATACTCCCTTCTTTATATACTATAACACTCTCTTCTTTAACCTTTATAGCACTCCCTTCTTTATCTATTTTCTTAAATCTAGAGTTATTAGAAAGCTATAAATATATCTAATAAGTAAACTAAAGCTAACCTGCAATTAGACTTCTTATATTTATCTTAGATCTCTTTATTATAATATTATCTATATAGCTGCAAGCCCTTATAAGGGTATAGATTTCCTAGTTAAAAAGACTTTCTTCTTTATACCCTAGCTCTAGCTCTTTCCTTTTAAAGATCAGGAAGTTATATAGATTAGTTACAGCATATATAATCTTAATCTAATTACTAAGAGAATATTTAAATATACTATTTCTTATAATCTTCTACTTCCTCTTATAGTAGCTAAAAGCCTACTTTATAATTATTTAAAGCTATAAATAATAAAGATTATATAATTTATTCTTATTTATAGGTCTTTTTATTATATTACCTTAATCTTAGAGATAATATTAAATTTAAAAGTATAAAATTAGAATTCCTCTTTATAATCTAAAGCTAGTATTAATAAGAAAAAATCTCCCTAGTAGAACTCTAAAGCTACCTATATAATTATATTCTATTAATATTATATTATTAATAAATCCTTTAGTGCCTATAAATATATATAGAAATTATTCCTTAAAGTTAATTATAATAAAGATATTTTAAAAAACTATTACCTTTTTTAATTAGAATCTTTATTATTAAATAAAAGAAATAAATATTAATATATATATACTATTTATAGCCTTAATTATATTATTAAACTAATAAAATTTATTATTTAACTTAATCTATAGACTAATATATCTATAATCTAGTAATTAAATAAATTTTATATATAAATACTATATAAAGTTAATTAAGTAAAAGAAAATAGCTAATATAATACTTTAATTAACTTTAAATTAATAAGCTATATTTCTCTAAGGCTTACTATAGGCTAATATTTACAGGAAGATTATTAGCTTCTATTTAAGTAACTAATACTAGCTATTACTTACCTTTATATTATTCTTTAATTACGAAGAAAGTTAATAAAAGTTACCTTTATTTATTTAAAATAGATTATTAAATATTATATTTAGGGCAGCTAAAAGCTATAAGGTATAAGCCTAAAAGTTAGTAAAGATATTAGCATAAAGCTACTAGATAAGTAAATTATCCCTATAGTAAGGCTAATAGTAATACTAATAGCTAAGATAATCTAAGAAAGCTATAATAATAGTTAACTATTATAGCTATTAATTATTAAAGTTATTAATAATAATTCTATAAATAAAGTTATTATAAAGGCCTAGTTATAAGAGATATCCCTTATATATAGTATTTTTAGTTAAGCTAATAAGGCTATTATAGTTATACTTACCTTAATTTATATAGTTTTATACTTAATATTTAAAGTAGTAGAAAATACTAAAAAATAAGAATATTACTTAGCCTTTTACTTTTATCTAGCAATTTATAAGCCCCCCTATTAGCTTAATATATTACTTACTTATATAAGAGCTGCTAAGTTATTTATCTATTAATTAGGCAAGATTACAGTAAGAAAACGGATCTAAATATAGAAAGGTCAGTTAGCTGCCCCTCTTTATGCCACTTTTTCAGCAGAAATTGACTGCCTGGCAGATTTCACCGGGCTTGCTGATCAGGGCCTAAGGTTAGCCTTAATCGATTTAGCAGGGAAAAAACACTTACTGATATCTCCGGCGAGCTTAGCAGTCAGGGAGTCAAGATCTCAGCTGCAACTATTACTAGAATCCTGAAATTAGCAGGATATAAGAAAATAAAGCTAATAAGGAAGCCTAAACTAACTGCAATAATAAAGAAAGAGTGTCTTAAATAGTATATTACTTATAAAAATTAGACCCTTAAAGATTAAAAAGCTATAATTTAGTTAAATAAAACTTCTATAATACTTCTTTATTACTATAATAGCTATTATACTTAGAGGCTATCTAAGGAGTAATTTCTCTATAGCTGCATTTATAAGAGATAGAAAGGCTTAAGTAAATTTATATTTTAAGACTGCTTTTTATATAATAAAAAAGGTCCTTTTTATTACTAGTCTCTAAAGACCTTAAAAGAGAAGAAGGAAGCTAATCTTATAATTAAGGTAATAAATATAAAGCTTAAGCTAGTTATAAAGGAGAAATAAGTGCTTAAGAATAGAATAAGAAGGCTAAGGCTTTATAACCTACTAGGTAAGAAGCCTAAGTAATCTTAGAATAAAGCTAATAGTAAGCTAATAAGAGAAAAAAAAAGGTAATATTAACTAGTAGTAATACTATATAAAGATCTTAATTTTAAGATTACTTTTTTTTATAAAGAAATATAAAAAGAAAAGATTAAATACTTTTATATAAAAAGATTAAGCTTTTAGTTATAAATACTATATATAGTAGCTTCTATATAATACTAAGGGAGTTTAGAGGCTTCTTTAGTATTTAAATTTACTAGATTTAAATGCTATTAACCCTACCTAGCTATAAATAAAGAAAGTAATAATAAAAAAAGGTACCTTAAAAAATAGAAAGGAAGCTATTTATAGGTAAAAGGCTACATAGAATAACCTTCTATAAGAGAAGATTAAAGCATAGATTAAGAGAATTCCTATATATATTTAAAAAATTATAGAATTAGAAGGTAGGAATAAGTATAAAGAATGCAGGGATAAATAGGCATAAAAATCAAGATTTGCAAGTACCTGCTCTTTTGCCCCAGTTAGCGTGATTTTAGCGCCGGCAAAGACTTTTGAGACGGACCTCCGTATTGATCTCGTTATTGCCAAGCTTACTCCATAGAGATGGCACTGATCGGGGAGACCAGACTAGCATATTACAATCTCCGGATTTGAGGCTGCTCTTTATTCCACACGGACTGTGGGGTTTATGATGATTGTGATTTAAACTACTCGGTAGTAGAAAGCCTTTCTTCAGGTCTTTCCGAGTCGCATGACTACTGCTGTACGTCCTGGATCCGATCCGAAATCCGTAAGGGCTTTTGCTTCAGCCGATGACCTGTCACAAGCGCATCTATGGATATAGCTGGTGTCTAAATACATACTTAAGAACAGTAGTTTATCTATCATGAAGTAACTCTTGCTTATCACCATCTTCTAACAGCTGCTTTCTTCCATATCACCAATAACTCCCAGAAAATGGTATCAGGTCGTCGAGACGTTGAGTTCCCCACTGTTGCCGGACTAACCCTAAGACTAGGGGTTGGTTCTACACCGCCAGTGGAGATAGAAAGCGCCCATGCATTATTATGGCGAACGGGGTGAGTTCTCTCTCCACAATCAACCTAAGTATCCACTAACGATGCAGCTTCAAACAAGCAACCAAGAGCCCATCAGCTGACAGTCGTCAATTGCAAGGTCAATACCATATTCATTTTCACCGGGATGGCGTGCATAAAGGGAACACGCCACCATTGAAGTATGAATATAACAAGTCTAAGACTAAATAAGTCCTACTACACTATTTCCGCATATACCATGCCAAGTCCTCGTCGTTCTTCTCTCTGAAAGTCATGCCATTGCCCATAAACTGAAACCGGTTCCCGCTGGTATACTCATAAACGAAGTCCTCGGTTCTAAACTCATCCAAAATCTCCTTGTAGTGAATAACACTGCCAGGGTACATAGCCGTTACTCTACCGTTGGCTTTTCCCTTCTTGAACCAGGACCTGCAGTCCCCCGTCCAAACAGTCTTGTTCATCAATTCTTGGGCGTAGACATTAAAGTCATGTAACGCATCTTGACGAACTTGCACTGACCTAAATGAAGGTGGCAGTCAGTCAATATGAGTTCTCGTGAGCTTGGCAACAAAGTATAACTTACTTGATATTCTGTGTTGATATCTTCCGGATCCACCTTGAGATGTAGTCCACCGTGAATGACATCACGACCAGTAAGCTTCCGTGTGCCAAAGGAGTATTGGGACCGTTGATAGTAAAGAAATTAGGCATGTTTGCAGCAAACACCCCAAAGTAGGCCTCCGGGGCATCTCTCCACTGCTCAGCAAGCGAAACCCCATTATGACCCACGACTTTGAATCCCGGAACGAAGCTGACGTCGAATCCTGTCGCACATACAATGATATCAAACTCTTCCGTCTTTGTGAGGCTGCGAATACCACCCTCAACGATCTCTTGGATAGGCTCATTTTGGAGAATGACGTTATCTTGTTGCAGTGCTTCTAGATAGTTCTCACCAGGTGACAGTCGGCGACAACCGACTTGAAATGTCGGGCTAAGCCTGGCGCACAGATCAGGGTCATGGTTGAGCGCGACCTCCATTTTCGCCTTGAAATCACGACAGGCGTGTTCCTGTTTTGGACTATCCTTGACAGACACCCTGAAGAACTTGTTCATTGAATGCTCAATACCGTGCCGAAGCTGGAAGAACATGTCTTCATCATCCTTAAATGCCTGGATTTCTTGTTCTGTGTATGTAAAGTTCTTGCCCTCCGGTGCAAACTCTGATACGAACGCACTACTGATCCAAAGCGGGCTTCGGGCATAATTGACGATCTTCGCGGCCGTAGGTTGCATTTTCGGAAGTAATTGAACGGCGGAAGAACCGTTTCCGACGATGGCGACTCTCTTATCAAACCAGTCAAGGCTTGTGTCCCATGCAGCGCTGTGCACCAGTTTCCCCGTGAAGTTTTTCAGCCCCGCTATCGTAGGCCAGGTCCATTTGCTGAGGAAGCCTGTGGCGTTGATGACGATGTCTGCTTCCTCGTGGACGATATCATGGCTGTAACCATGTCGGATCTCGAGGCGCCACTTGCCAGCGTCATCGTCCCAGATCGAGGATAAGACTTCAGTGTTGAGTATAACTGGCTCATGAAGCCTGTACTTGTCCGAGGTATCCTTAATGTATCTCCATATCTCCGGACCTGTGGCGTAGAATTGGCTCCAGGAGGGATTCGGCTCAAAGGGGAATGTGTAGATATGGGCCGGAACGTCGCATGCAACTCCAGGATACTTGTTGACCAACCACGTTCCCCCGATATCGTCATTCCTCTCGTAGATCTTGAGGTCCATAAACTGCTCCAACGGCGAGTCTCCATGCTTGTATTGATACGAGAGCATCAGCCCAGCATACCCAGCGCCTATGCAAACAACCTTGAGTTTGCGGGGCTGAAAAGCAGGGCCCTCCTGTACAGGCACCCAGTTGTCTGGTTTTCCCATATTTGTATAATTTGGGAAATTGCTGGATGTGTGCAGCTTGGATTATTCTGGGCGTCTTGCAATTTTAATGCTGGCAAGGTTGTTATTAATGAGATAGAAGCTGCTATAGACTCAATATGTTATAAGGGTATCGTTTTACTACATCAGACCCTCATCCTCTCGCATTTAAGGCTCGACCGGAATCCTTAACATTGGTGATCTTCGGATCTATAGGTGATTCGGAAGCCTCGAAGCCCTGAACCGGGGTCCGGAAGCCCGGAAGCCGGCCGGGTCGGGGCAAACACCGCCCCCACACCCGCCTCCAGCCCCCGCAAAAATACTGATATCACAGAGTCTCGTCAGCCATCAAGAGGGTTTTCGTTTTCCGTGTATTCCTTTCTCAGAAGACCTTAAGCAATCATGACAACAGAAGCGACGTTGGAGTTCTTTGGTATGTGTCCTGAAATCTCTAGCAAGCATTAATCTACTTTAACTATACTAGCTGCTATAGTCTGGAAAATGAGCTCTGTCCACTTACTGATGGAATACTACAGGAACGACTACTTTTCGGCTGAAATGGAAGGGCTTAACTATATTTCACGACACTTGGCTCGACAAACCAGAAGGTCTGAAGCGATACCTAGAGCTTGAGGATGTGACGGAATTGGATTACATCGTCATCTCGCACGCCCACTTCGATCAGTAAGTCTGATTAAGTATTTCAGTTGCACAAGATCCTAATTCGCCCACAGCCTTCCCGGCGCAGATCAGTTAGCTCTCAGAACAGGAGCTACGGTGATTGCCAATGGCGAGGCTATCAAATGCCTTCGAGATGCAGGCGTTCCCGACACACAATTGATCCCAGTCAGCGGTGGCGAAAGAGTGCCATTGTTCAGTAAAGAGATCCTCAAAAAGGCTACAGAAGGCCTAATTGATCGAGCTCCAGCACCACCAACAGCGCCTCCCGCGCCCCATGTTAAGTACGCCACAGCGGCAGTCCATGTATGGCCCTCACTGCACTCACTGATCCCTGCAATCACACCACACGACCTACCCGAAGAATTCGATACCGCTGAGCGCTATACCGGCGAAGTGACCCCCTATGCTTGTTCCCTAGACATCACCAGACTGATGCAGTTTGGCCTTTTCAGAATGAAGGAGTTTCTGCCCGAGGAAAAGATGGACCCAGGGACACGGGCCTTTGCCGATTATGTGCAGGACCGTCGGAAGCACGTCATGTCGCACTTTGACGGCGGCCAGCTGATGTATAATTTCGTCGCTGACGGGAAAAGCATCTTGTTTAACAGTCACTTGGGCGTGTACCAAGGTATCGCCCAGTGTATTACACCTAAGCCCACTGTTGCTATCATGGGAGTCGGCGGTCGAGCAAACCTAAATGGAAGGCCGTTCCAAGGCTCGGCAGCTGAGTTCTTGGTCGAGCAGGCAAAGTGGCTTGGAGAACCTCCTAGCATTTATTTCTGCCTCCATGATCAAAGGTGAGCTTCTAATGACCATGTCTTTAAGCTTACTATTACACTGCTAACGATTTCAAGTATTATCAAGCCTTTCAGAGTAGATGTGACCGCCGCAAAGGATATGCTCGAACAGGAGACAGCGGCTAGAGCTATTGATACTCAGCTGGGCAAAGTCTATAACTTGGATATCTAACGTATGGGCAAGAAGTACCGAGGACCAACATATCCAATAGATTATAGAATAAGAGAATTTATCTCGTGGCTTTCATTGGTACCAGCTCAAGCTAGAGAAAGCGAGACTACCTATGTCTGAACTATCATCGATAATGGATATGTCGATTGACGCAGAGTCTTGGAAAGAGTCTAAAGACATGCCGGGAAACCCTCCGGTAACGTCAGTAGTATCACACTCTAGGGCCGAATCCTCTGTCAAACAGATAGTTGGTAGAGAAGCTAAAGGACTTTGCAACTCCAAGGCGGGAACTCTTTCATCAGCCCAACCACCGTTCATGTTCCCACGCTTTTGCTTTGGCATAGGTGACTTCTCCTGAAGACGTCCAAATAGCTCGCCGACCAAATGACTCTGCTTCTCAATGATACGGTTATTCCGTTGCTCCACATATTCAGCACATGCAGATTGGAGCTGCTGTACAACCTGACAGTAGTACCTATCATGCTTCTCAAACCTCTGCAGTAACTGGCCTGCGATTTCCAAGTTCGATCGCAGCGGGAAAACGTGGTCTAAATCTGCAAAGGTAGCGACACCCAAGGTCAGAGCAGCAGTAAAGGCGGAGTGCACCGGGAATGGTAACCGTTTTGGTAAACCATCCCTTGTAAGGATAGTCTCAAGCAAGCGTACGATGCGTACGGCGGAGTCAGCCGAAGCATACACAAGAGCTGTATCGGGATGTGGCGGTGGGAACGCTCCTTGTTGAACTCGATAGCCGTTATCACTGACACCTCCACGCGTTGCCTGAGTGGCCGCTCGATCAAGGAGAACAGGTCGGGTCAACAGCATAATGGACCAGTAGTATGACTGTTTCATATTAGAGGATGCCAGGGTAGGTGCTGAATCGTATCCATGGGCTTGTTCCGCACACTCTAGCCCATCAGCCTCCAGCCCAGAAGTCATGCGAGTCGCCCATGAGCGATGCTCCTGAGTCATGTTTGTGATAAAGTCTCTTGAAACTTTAGAAGGCCCGTATACTTCCCTCAAAACAGCTTCGATAATAGCCGCCATGTCAATGGCGGAAGAATAGCCCTTCTCGGCCTTTGTGTTACGAGTCTCGTAGGTACAGATAGGCCGACCTAGAGAGCCACTGGCAAAGGTATCAAAAAGCCGTAATGCTTTCCAAAGACGTTCACGGAAAGCAGAATCAGCGTGGCTCATGTGGTGCGGCTTGTTCACTTTATGGATGCCCATGGCGCATGCAAGTCGACACGCGACCCCGATGGAGTGATAAGCGGCGTCTCGTCTTCCGGAGTTTATCTGATAGAAAGCGATCAAGTTGTGGCACAGGATTGATGAGAGGTTTGGTCCTTGACTCGATTTCGAATGTGTCAAATATCTCGCATATGACCCTCTTCGAGGGAACTTAATGTGATTTTGACTGTGTTTATTCATGCCACATGTGACTTCATTAGTAGCTATATCTAGGAGATTAAGCTTTTATATTAAAGTTTATCTGCTTATCCTTAAAGCTAGATTAGATAATCTATCCTTTTTACTTATTTCTCTGCACTATTATATACTTAATAAGTAAGCTTTATAGCTATAGCTTACTACTTCTTAAGCTTATTAAGAAGATTCTATTAGAGGGACCTTCTCTTTAGTCTTTAACCCTCTAAACTAGCTTTTCTAACTACTCCCTTTAATCTTTAAGGAATACCTATTCCTTAAAGTATCTATTAAACCTATAAGCAAGATAGTAATAGCTAAAGATTACCAGTCTAAGCCTTATAAGATTACCCTTTTTACTATTTAGTATTTTAAAAGAGATAAGATACTTATTAAACCTCTTAAAGAGGTCCTTAATAAATATCTAGAGGAACTTATAGTCTATAACTAATAGATCTAAAAAAGGCTAATTATTCTTATAATTCTATTATAGTTAAAGGCTATTAGCTAATAGCTAAAAAGTAATCCTTTTACTTAAAAGTAGCATTTTTATAGTTTTATAGTTTTTATAGTTTTTTATAAGAATTTCTTTTACTCTAATAATAAGAGATTAGAATAGCTTCTTATACCCTAGCAGCTACTAATAAGGTTACTAATTAAGTTATTATAAAAGCATATTATTCTAATTTTAATTAAAAGACTTATCTTTATTAAGGCTATATATATATTGCCTTCTAAAAGCTAAAGTTAAATGGGATTTTTCAGTGTGTTAGCTTGATATGTCTCGCTGAGGCGTCATAAGCTTTAAGTATCAATCAATCTCGCATATGAGTAGTATGCCTCGGCGGTCGCATCTTCATCCTCTGGGCAGGTAAGTGCGCCATTTGCGAGGATTAAGTAGCAAATTGCGGAGGAGAGGCTGGCAGCATCGTCGTCTTGCTGTAGCCACTCGTCTATTTGTGCTTGAACTTCTGCTTCGTCCAAAGCACCCAGCAAATGATTCGTCGCCTGCATGCCCCAGCTAACAAGCTGTTGTGCATGGGAAGGGCCGGGCTTTGGTGGAGGTTCGGACACAGGAACTGGACAAGAGGGATCATGATTGGTATGGTACTGTATGGGCTGCTCGACAAAAGGGCACGGCCCGAGTGTCCGAGCAACGAGTTGTCGGATCTGCTGAAGAAAAGATTCATTGGCCGCATCCCCAAAGTAGACGGCGCCTTGTTGGTCGTTCTCTGCCAATCGATACGTGTCAGGGAATGAGGCGCCAACGTCCAAAAACGAATCTCCGAGCTGGCTCGCTGTCTCATGAAGTTGTTGGTCCTGAGCAACTGCCGAATAGTTCAGCAGTAAATCTGTCAGTGGTTCCGGCTGGTCTCCTGGATCTACGCTGGCACTTTGGCGTGAAGAGACGGATGCCCGCCGTTTTGGAGTTGAGTAACGACATTCCGAGGCAATCTGTCGGATGGCGCAGCGACGACACGGCAAGTTACCGTCGCATCGCTCTTTTCGGCGTTTGCAGCTCTCACATGCTGCTGCACAGCGACGGCGCATACTATCGCTCAGCCTCTTGGTGGGCATTTTGTATGAGCACCTCTGTTATGAACTTGTTGCTGTGGAGTAGAAAGTAGGGAGAAGAAGAGAGCCGATGGTTGTCAGCAACGTACTCTGTAGAGGTTTTATGAATTCACTACCGATGAGTCTACCCGTTAAATTGCGGGGAAGGTGGGTAATAGTCTACCTAACCAAGCTAGTCCAGTAACTAATGTGCCGGGTCAAGGACTAATTGTCGAAATATAAGAAGTTGGCATTACACTGCTAGATTCGCAAGAGATACATACAGCTGATATTAAGAATTTGAACAAAATCTCTATCAAGTCAAATGTCTTATCTATGCAATCCAAAATCCGGGATAGTTACAACATGCACAATTTGCTGTTGATCCTGTTCTATACTTCAAGGCCCATACCCCAGATAAATACCCCCCCGCCTTGTATCCACTATCACCGGCCAAGCCGGCATTCAGCAAAGGCCGGCCTCCGTCACGGTGTTTCCAAAGTCCGGAACGCAACAACATCGCCATATCTCGTACCTCTATTTCTCAGATTTCTTGACTTCTTTATACAAGACGGTTGCTACGGGCAGCAGCAAGCCTGCTAGGAAGGATATAACACTGCCTAGAAGCCCATCGAGGTCGATGGTCTCGAGAAGGTCAGCATCTCCTCCAAGCTCGTCGATCTTGAATAATAGGACAAAATGGGCGTCGACTTACCGGCAGGGCTGTACCACCACTCTTAGCCACCCAAGCAAACGAGCGGTCAATCATCTTTTTCTCGTATGTATTGCACCTAGTCTCGATCTCCTTAGTGCTTAGTGGCGGGCCTGCTTCAGCGGCCCTGGCCAGTTCTAGAAGCTCAGGCAACAAATCGGCAACATCTCGCATAGCTTGGTTTCCGCCCATTCCCCTTGTATCATGTCAGCAGATTCTTCTTTGTACCTCTTGAACGAACTTACCGGCTTGGCTGCATGGCATGTACAGCGTCGCCCACGAGCCATACGCGTGGATGACCCTCTTCCGTGTTATTGCCATTATGCACCCGAAGTCGCTGCCGCCAGTTCTTGGAGAGCTTCTTACTAGCCCGGAGCATCGTCACTGTGATGTTATTCTCATCACTGGCTCCAGCTGAGAGCATGACATGGCTACCCAAGGTCAGTGAGGGATACAAGGGTGGGCAATGGATTTCCAAACTTACTACTCTGGGGCCCAGTCGCGAACGATGTCGAGGCAAAACTGTCGTCTGTCGGGAATATCACTTGGGTCATCGAAGGGACACAGCTCGCGAGGAACAGACAGGCTCCAGTAGAATGATGCTTGGTTCTCGTCAAAGTCAAAATCTTCATCGTGCTCTTGACCGCCGCCCTTCTGTTGAGACGCCGGCAAGTAAACTGCTCCAAGTCAGTTGTGAAACAGTAGAATATAAGGGTCAATGATATCTTACGCGCATAGTAGAGTAAAATGCCGTTCTTGAACACCAGGACTGGCCCATTGAGAAGACGAGGCGGCAGCTCGCGTAGCCGTGCCTTGGTGGCATTGCCCTTTGACAGAAAGGCCAGATGACTTTTCATATCCACGATGTTCTTTGCCCCCATTTGCTTGTTTATCTGTTGACTGACTTTAGTAAGCCATTATGATGGGGAGCATCAATAAGGATCACTGACCTTTGATCCGCTGCCGTCCGCAGCGACGAGGATGTCACAGTACTCTGATGAGCCGTCTGAAAAGTTCACTTTGACGCTCTCGTTCCCACCATGCTCATTATTTATAATCTCGTACTCTGGGAATTGCTTGCCAAACTTGACCTTTCCCTCGGTAATGACGGGGTCAAGAAGCAAGTCACGCAGAACAACGCGATTGATGGCAGACGACTTGGAGTAGGTCGGCAGCGCTGACAGGTCCAGAATTGTCTGGGACTTGGTGTTGCAGATACTTGGCGCCGTCTTGGAAGAACCAGAATATCTGCCAAGCTTTTGCACAATGGATTCCAGCTGTGAATCGGTCAGACACGAGGCCAGGCCCGTCAAAGCAGGATCACCCAGGCGAATCTGGTATCCTTCCCTCTTCAGGCTTTCCTCGTCTCTTTCAAAGACAATCGTGTCAATGCCATTGTTGATGAGCCCGTTAGCTAGTAGTGACCCTGCTAGACCACCGCCAACTATACAGACTTTGAAGTTACCCATAGTGAATGTGTGAGAGAGCAGAACAGATGATGATTTTGTTGATTTACTGTGTAACTCAAGAATTGAGGACCTTCAGTGGAAATTAGTAAATAAGAAAATTGCCCAGACCTTGACTACTGACAATGGGCAAAGAAACTAACTGTGGCGCATCCCGGGCGGAACTGTGGAAGAGTGGAAACTGTCCCGGCCCGGGGATCTGGGATCCGATGCCGGGCTCCGATCCGGGTTATGTAAGAAAAGCAAGTCAAGGCGCAGGACACGGGGTATAGAAAATCATGTGTGGTAATCTACAAGCAGGGAATTTAAAAGCATGAAGACTATACCAGTCCTACGGCCTGCCTCACATCAGATCCTCATGAAGATTAACTAGAGTGGTCTCTGCGCGTCGGACAAATGCTTACTCCGCGATGAATGGGTTGCTTACAACGGGATGCTGCCTCCCATGGCTCCCTCATCGCTCGGAATCACAGATCATAAAGGATCCGGAGTAGTTGTAGCTGTCGGAGATGATGTTTCTACCGCTGCTCTTATCGTCGGGAAGAAGTCGAGCATTCTTAGAAGCCTTGTTGGCACCAAAAGGGAAGCTGACTAGACACTTCAATTTGCAGCAAGGGGGCTAATTCATCCGGTGTTGACCAAAGGGACTCTGCACGACGTTGATAGGTTCTGTGACATGCTCCAGGAGGGTAGCCTTCCCGGAAGGGCTGTGATTAAAGTTTCTATATAGCTCCATCACAGCCTCTAAACGATCTAAATGTCCCTTCCTTCTGGGCATTTCTATGTGAAGGCTGAGATATAATCCCACCCAGCCAGGACATATTCTCTTATCACCACTCACTTTCGAACTTCCTCTCCACTTATCGGAAGTTTCCTTCTCCATTGCAGCGAGATAGTGGAGGGTTACTACCAGGCTTAGAACAAGCAGAAATCGCACCTTCAATCCAGGTGATACCGTTATAGCTTCCCTCACCACGGCTGTCGGCATACCAAGTACCAATTTCAGTGGCAGATCCGATGCAGCCACGGAACTGACGACCGGAACGGCGAGTGGTGAGAGGTTTGGTAATCATGACACCACACTGACCGTCCTTGATAGTAGCCTTAGTAATGACTGAAGTCTGCGTGGTCCAGGTGCGGCTGTAGTCAATACCAAGAGACCCAGCCAGCTTGTCCTTGACGAAGGCGAGATCGACTCCAGCGCTGCCTCCAACGGTGTTGGAAACGCTGTAGCCTGACGACACGCTGATGTCCATGTCCCCGACGGCGCAGACAACGGGGGACATTTGCACGTCCCAGTCAACAAACGTCTCAGTCTTGTCGGTCGTGATGTAGAAGGTGCCGTCACAGTCATCTCGCTTTCCGAGCTGGCCCTTTGAGACTTTGGGGTACTTGGGCTTGGGAAGATTGCTACTGTTGTACGAGATCCAAGATGGGTCCAGCTTGGGGGCATCGATCTTGATGCCCTCGGCCTTGAGCTTGGCAAGGTAGGCCTCCTCCTTGGCGACGTAGGCTATGTGGTTCTTAGTATATGTTCTTGAAATAATTTTCAGAATGGCAACTTACAAACACCTTTTACAGGAACAATAACATCGCTAGGCTGGATTTGGTGGTTGGGAGTCCACTTGATGGCTCCTGGGAAGGGGGAGTCTTCTAAAGGAACTGCACCAGTAGCAGAGATGAGCAAAGCATAGACGAGGCTGAGATGGTACATCTTGTAGAGACTATCAGACTTGAGTCTGATATGTGAGATGAGGGAGAATGTAATTGAATGAGTTGGTGTGTTTGATTTGCTCTTGGCTAGGTCGGAGACAGTCAAGTATTTATGCTTGAGTGAGATACTCAAACCCAATTATTAAATGGGTCTTACTCCATCGAAACTTCAGACTCTCGACTTTCAAGACAGCACCAAGTCGTACGGCCCTCCTAGTGCTGTTCAGAAAATAGATCCGGCATGCTACGTCACTCCATACCATCGTGTTTAAAATTATCATGTATTAATCTTATGAACTTGATCAGCCTGTATTCTCTTAGCTTTAAAGCTTCCAGTCACCTAGATGTGACTTACCTTAGTAAAAGTATTAATACTTTAACTTTTTAGCTTAAGTAACTTAATTAATAAAACCTTTAATAGTTTAACTTTCTGCTATAGTATATATATAATTCTTCTTAGAGTTATTTAATAACTCTAATTATTAACTTTTAAATAGCTATATATTAGCTTTCCTTAGTTTACTACCTTAAGCTATAGAGTTATAAGCTCTACTATCCAGTTAATATTATCTTTTAATGCCCTAATGCCTTTATTTTTCTTATCTTCCTTCTTTACTAGCTCTTCTAGTACCTTAACCTTATAGTAAGTAAAGTTTATAAAGTAGTAAGCATATAGGTTATTAATAGCTGCTTTAAATGCTTTATAACTAAAGAGAGCTAGCTTAATATAAACTATACTATAAACCTCTTTATATTTAAAGTTAGCTCTTCTAAGAGATTAAAGGTTATCCTTCTTTAAGGCTTTAAAGCTACCTTGCCTTTTAATCTTATATTAGCTTATATAAGTTAAAGCACTAAATATAATAGAGAAATTATAGATATAATCTTAAGTATTCTAGCTTATATAGTTCTTACTAATAATAGTTTAGTTTATAGTTACTATTTTATATATTAAGATATACTATAATAGTATATATATAGAGATATAAACTTAAAGTTATATCCCTTTTTATACTCTCTTAGTCTCTTCCTTTTATAATGCCCTAAGGCTTACAGTAAGATTTATTAGTTATTATAAAAGCTTCTAGGTAAAAGCTTATATTAGGGGAAAAAATATCATGTTATCATTTATTATCTGTGTTCGCAGCCTAAAGCTTAACCTTATAGGCCGCCGTCATCCATTGTCACTCCATACATCTGACAGCTCTCAAGCATGATGCCAATCCTTATTTCAATAAACTTTAATCTGGGGTAGGTAAATAACGCACTTGCCTATTCTGAAGCGAATTCTGTAGTTCATAAGTGGAGATCATCTCATGTTTCTCAGGGCTGTTGATGATCAAGTCACTATTGCAGTTAGTTCATTGGTGGGTCAACCCAGCTACTAGTTTCAGCCGCTCGTATAGCCAAAGACGTTGGATTCTTCGACACTGGGTTCTTGTCAGACTCAACTGCCGATGTACAGCTTCACCGATGATCGATTTACGAATATCCTGTTTGGGATCAAACAGTTGTCGTGTAAGTCCTTGTATCATCAAGGGATCTCTTCTCGGACAGGCAAGACAGTCACGAAATGAAGAAGAGATACAAACTGTATAAAGACCCAAGTTCAGCTACCGAAGAAAGTTTACCAGCCAACTCGAGTTCCTCAACATATTATTTCCTCTTCTTTCCTACTCATCATGCAAATTTCTCTCTTCACGGTGGCCATCATGGTCGTCGGCGGGTTCGTCATGTCTACACAGGCCCCCGATGTCTCCCTTCTAAGTAGCTAACATCTTCAATAGCGCTCATGCTGCTACTAACAAGGCTGCTGCCTGCGTCTCCAACAGGATATCGTTCCCCGTAGGCGGAACCCCATTCAGCCCAAGCTACAACTGGCAGACCACCTACGAAGTCCTTGCCGATGCTACCAAGTGCGCTTGCGATATGTATAAGCAGCGAAGCACGGGTGGTGAGTGGTGGGATACATGTACGGATTGTACTTTTGTAGGTTTAGGCTACTCCAAACTTGATGACTTTTGGCTAATCTTTGACCAGGATGGGACGATATGCAACTCGGGAGAGGGTCACATCGGTGGCGATGAGGTAAGATCAAAAAGGTCTAGATGGAATTAAAGATACTAATCAGTCCATAGTTTACTTACTACTGCGAAGAGAAGTGTGGCGCTCAGGGTGCTGAGGCTGACTGAAGGACTAGGACATTTGTAGTTCTGCAGGTATGTCAGCGTAACAGTTTAATCACAGATTTATTTCAATACATCCACGTGTCCAAATTGTCACTACTATATGTGATCGATGTTTCATAAAAGCACTGTCCTTTTATAAAGTTCAACTTGGCGTTATTGTATACTTCTGCTACTTGTATACTATGATTCTCATAGCAATTCAGGGGGTGCTTCAGTTGGTTATGGGCCTTGGTCGGTATCGAGTACTTTTCATGAGTCTGCTAGTAATCATAGTATGTATGTTCATTCTACGTCAACTGGCTGCAAGATTAGCTTTGGGGCACCACAGATTATTGGATGGGTGAGTCAGATTGTACCAACTCTACCACGCGATGAGCATTATGAGCCCCTTACCCAAGGTAATAGTGTTGTAGTACCTAAGTAGTACCTTTCTTTGTTAGTCCTGTTCTTATCTTCTTGACTCTAATCGCCATTTATTTTATCTGCAACATATCGCACCGTCTAGCAAAGTCTGAGAGTTGAAGTCTGAATCCATTAAATGGGTGTTATTGAGATGTCTGCAACCATTACACTATTTCCATACGGGATCAATAAGATTCCCTAGCATAAAGAGCATTGGTGACAATATGACCCAACGTCTTGGGATTCGAACTTGTTCCTGCATGGCGAATCGTAGTTTCCGACACCGCCCCCTTATCTCCCCACCAAATCCGGCCATCATGGCTCGTACTCCAGTCATCAACCAAGTCCGCAATAGTCTGCAAGTGACCCATAGTAGCAGGCTGCGGTCCCGACCGCTTCCTCAGTGCTAGAACAGTAGCAAAAGAGGCAAGCATTATAGCCGAGACGGCATAGAGCAGTAGTCGAGTATATATCATGTCAAAACGGACGCCCAGCTTGGCCATTTCCTCTTTTGTTAGAGACGGATCGGTATCGCCAATGTCTCCCTCGATTCCTGCGGTGATGCTCGGCTGCACTGCCTGCCCGATGCTCCAATGCAGAAGAGATTTGAAAAGCGTCAGGATAACATTTTCCCAGCTCAAGAGTGCGCTCAAGAATGAACTGCTTGTAAGCTTTGACCCCTTAGAGTCATTCTTTCCGTTCTTTCCAACGACATACGCGTCTCTCCAGACATCTTCATCACGTGAAATGTTAACAAGGAGCTCAGTGCAGTGTAGAGCAACAGATTGGGCAGCTTGAACCGCACTAATGAAAAGGAGGCCCAAGAATACCTGTAGTCCGAAGGAATAGAATGGCTACTTCTTGTTGTGAGTGTTTGCCGAAGGGGACATGTACAATGTTGCCATGTTGCCGTCGCAACTTCCTGGGAGCACCGAATCCCATTCTAGTGAGGCGGGCCGCCCTATGCAAGAATTGCCATCATCGGCTGCATATGCCAAGTTCAAAGCCAGGATGACCAACATCCATACCAAAGCCAACCCTGCCAGTGTCCAGAGGAGCCCGATAATTATCCGTATGAATCTATGCAGCTTATACATGCTTTCTTGCTTTTCCGTAGGTTGAACTGGCTGTGTATCGTCCTCTTCACCATACTGCAGCAATTGACGACGGGCTTGATGATGTACGGAACGCATGCACCTCCCATGGCGTCTTTCAAGCATACCGCTTTGCACAGCTGCCAAACAATTATTTAGTGGATTAGAACTCCACGTCAGAACTGTATCAGAGCGAGTCCACAAACACCATGTCGAAACTAATGTATGCCCCAAAAGAGCCAGACCTAGCACCAAGAGAGCTATGCCATTCACATACACTCGATTCGTCATGTCCGGTATTAACAAATAACTGGACGCTCCGTAGGAAATAACAAGACAGAATAAGCTGAACATGTTTGTGTACCATCGGTTGGGTCCACTCTTGGTTGAGCTCGTAAACAGGCGGAGATTCGTGTTGAATTCGAGACGGTGTTCGCTGTAAAGAGCCCATCGCAACGACACTGAATGAACGAAAGCCATGCTGTCGAGGCAGAATGTGAGGATGATGTTGAAAACAAGCGACAGTGCCTCTCTTGCTGCTGGATGGATGCCAATGTACACGGCGAGTCTTTCCTTTCGCGTCGCCAGGACATAAGTACCCGAGCCGATGCATATGAGGGCTAGCAGGCTACCTATACAGACTCCAAGAACGCGCTCGAGGCGTGTGGACTCATCAAGTTCGTATTGTTGGCAGGGGGTATTGTTTTGCTCGCTATGAGTATCAGGATTGTTGCAGCTTTGTATAGTGTCGTGATCTTTGCCCTGCTGAAATTTGTTGATGAAAGATTGTTGTCCGATTGTTGAATCAAACTCTGCGTCTTCCGTTTCTTCTCCTAGAAGCATGTTCGTTTCGTTGATCTTATTGCTCTCGTTCGTCGAGTTCCATTGTTTAAGCTCATGCGTTTCGGTGGAGGCATTGGGGTCTCCCTGTTCCCTGAGTCTTTCGGGTCGACCTGCGGATTTGCGCTGATTTGGCGACTTAGGTAGCAAATGCCGGTTCTCGCAGGGTATCTCAGTCGCGGAAAGTTCTAGATGAGAACTGGGCGATTCCCTGTATTCTATGTTGCCACGAAGTATGACAAGGCGCTACTAGAAGTTTTGAGTTCGCTCTGAGGAAGAGCAATCAAAGTCTGAATTTGGATAATAAGCAGAGTGGTTGGGGATATGTTACAGTCCTCCGCATTTTCAGCTGCTTATATTGTACGAATCACATAGGCAAATGCTGATATAACCGGAAGGATTCACCAGTGCTGTGCTAGCCGGCGGTGCTAGGGATCTGAAACAATAGGGCTGATAGAAATAAGCCTGCAGATTAGGCAGATTAGATATCAGATTATGCATAGCCTAGAAGAGGGAAGAAAACTCAGAATCTTAATATTTAAGACTTAAGTAAATTTATATAAATTTAATATATTTCTATTAAGTTTAGGATATCTTTTACTTAGACTGTTTTAATTCTTTATATGGTCTGGTGTTTTCTTACTCCCTGAGGATAGCGCCTAGCTCATCATCAGCATCTGCTCTTAAAAACTAAAGACATTTTCATATCCTATTAATTGAACGGCGTTACTTTTACTGACACTGGATATATCCCTTGAAATCCGAGAAGGTGGTATGGCGGTCCCTTGCCAATTACAGGGCCGCCCCCTCTGGTACTATGGCACATACTCCTAACTAGCGGATAGTTAAGAAACGACTGCCCTCGGCACCGAATCGGCAAACCATTAGCCTAGCAATTAACACGCCCTGCGATTTGTTGTAAACTTTGCTGTCTCGGAGTCTGTATACTGTCAACGTCAAAATATAAATATCTTCAGCTTGCCCTGTCATTTTATCCTCGTTTCTAGACCATTTAAGCACAACCTAGTCATCAAGTTACAAAGATGGCGAACCGAGGAACGGCGAACCAAGAAATGCCCAAACCAACAAGACCAGATGCGTCAATGTTGAGTAGACCAGTAATATCAGACAGTTCACCACATGTCCCCGAGCCCAACCCAGGAAATACAGACCTCTCACAACCAAACCATCTCTTAGAAACTAGGCCCCCGATCAGCAATCCGGAGCCTCCATATACAGTTTTCTCCTACTGGGAAAAGGTCAGCGTTATTATCTTGGTGTCATTCTTAGCGATGATATCCCCCTTGTCCAGTACAGTATTTCTTCCAGCTATTCCTTCTATTGCCAAGGATATGGATGTATCTATCTCTCTTATAAACTTAACAGTTACAACATATCTGGTAAGATACTTTCCACAAAGCCCTCCAATCTTTCCCTCTTATGACAGATCTTTCAAGGAATTACACCCTCGTTCATCGGAAACTTTTCAGATACTTATGGGCGTAGACCAGCATACATGATTTGCTGTGCTATCTATCTCGCAGCCAATGTCGGTCTCGCCTTACAGAATAGTTACGTCGCCTTGATTGTTCTGCGGTGCCTCCAGAGTTGTGGAAGCAGTGCAACTATTGCACTCGGTAGTGCAACATCGGCCGATATGGTGACCCGAGCTGAGCGCGGGAAATATCTTGGCTACGCCTCTATGGGAGTCAACCTTGGTCCTGCCCTTGGGCCTGTGATAGGTGGCCTTCTTGATCACTATCTTGGCTGGAGGTCTATCTTTTGGTTCCTCACCATCCTTTCCGCTACACTCTTTCTCGTCGTCTTTATCTTACTCCCAGAGACTTGCCGAAACGTTGTTGGTAATGGAGGTATTACTCCACCATGGTGGAACATGTCACTTTTGAGATATCTCAAGCAGCGTAAGCAGGAACATGTCGAACCCGTGGTCAAACAACCTAGTCTCAAACGACCGAATCCATTCGCTTCCCTAAAGATCGTCTTCGAAA
This sequence comes from Fusarium xylarioides, assembly GCA_013183765.1. Classification (NCBI taxonomy): domain Eukaryota; kingdom Fungi; phylum Ascomycota; class Sordariomycetes; order Hypocreales; family Nectriaceae; genus Fusarium; species Fusarium xylarioides. The sequence goes on along the minus strand of SRZU01000126.1, from coordinate 153,983 downwards.
AAGAAACCGGCCTTATCCTCGGCTTCAGTGCTCTTATGTATGGAGGCTACTACATGGTACTGTCAACGCTCTCGGCTCAGTTGGTTTCACGGTTCAATTACTCGTCTGTCGTGGTCGGACTGTGCTATCTACCCATGGGATTTGGAAGTATATGCTATCGATACACAGCTGGGTTCGTAATGGACTGGAACTTCCGACGATATGCCAAGCGACAAGGTATAAAAATCGTCAAAAACCAACAGCAAGACCTTAAACTCCTCCCTATTGAGAGAATGAGGATCGAGATATCCCTGCCATTTGTATACATGGCCTGCGCGATGGTGATTATTTATGGTTGGGTTATGGATCAGAAACTGGCGCTTGCAGGAATCGAGGTTCCCTTGTTCTTCCTTGCCTTGTCTATTTCTGGTGCAATGAACAACTTAAACACCCTCATTGTCGATCTCAACACACATTCTGCAGCGACAGCCGTGGCAGCGAATAATCTTGCCAGATGCTTGGTCGGAGCAGGGGCCGTGGCAGTTGCTGATCCCATGATAAACGAATGGGGCTTGGGGTGGACCTCTGTTTTTGTCTCAGGAGTGTGGATAATCTTCAGCATTCTTCTTTGGGTTGTTATGTGGAAAGGGCATAGTTGGAGGATGGAAAAGCAGGAGGCACGGGATAATATTGGCTGCTGATGGTTGCAAATTTCTTGCCACTATCTAGGCAAAAGCAATTCTACAATAGACTGCTTGCTTACATTACACTTTCCTAGTTATAGTAATACCTATACTACTGACCTATACTCTAATTCAATTTGCCATCATGAATATATATTATATCAACTTTAGTTCGTTCTTCCCCTCAACTTCTTCCTGAAAACTTGGCAAAGGCCCAAAAATTTCGAATTGTACTCTTAGGACCGGCTTCGGTAATGACGTCAGCCACTTCCATTCGGAAATTGGCCCTGAATTGCCTTGTTTTGACCCATTGGCTAGAAACAGTTCAGTGCCGTATGTAATAATTTAGAGCGCTATTGCAGAGATTATAATATCTTCATGTAAACCGTATATGCTCCTTCATAACTCGATAATCCCCACCAGCCGTCAAGGGCTCCCTCACATACTCCAGCCATAGATCATCGGCAGTGTGTCTCTTGACAACAACACTCAACACTCTCCGCTCTCCAGTAATTCCATATGGCCAGACGAGCCGCTCTCTAGGCCAAATTTTAGCTAGTCCCTCGGCAAGTTCCTTCTGCTCCCTCGCAGCAGTAATCCTGGTCAGCTTCGTTAGACTGTCTGAACAATGGCTCCCGAGATCCCACAGCACAGGCCACTGTTCTTTTTTATCTGTACGAAAGCCCTCAGCGCATTCGCTAGACTCTTCTCTCGAGACAACTTCATACTTGTTTGGGTAATCTTGCATAGGTCTAGTGCCATGTGGTATGTCAAGTCCCTCCTCCTCAATCTCGATGACTCTTTTGGACATGGCAATGGTATGCTTTATCATCGTGAGACTCTCCACACGTTTCGTCTTTTCTCGCTCGTAAAGAAGTTCCAGTGCTCTCCTCCGAATAGCCGGCTGTCGACACTTGGCAGCTATCCAATAAACCGGACCAACAACCTCGCTTTCAAAAGTGAATGATGGGCCTTGCATTATCTCATTGTCGTACTTGACCGTAAAAGCTGCACAGTCATCGGCAATGGAAAACTCGCATAAGCTGTTCCTATCGCAGACAAAGTCTGACCCCGAGACCATTGAGTCTAGGAATACTAGCATAAGACAGTGCCTCTGTGTGAGAAGCTTTGCGGTTCTTGTATCTGGACTATCGAGATCACTGAACGCAAGGTACGCTTCAAATGCGTGACGCCAGTTGGCCAGCTCATGGGCAATGTGTTTGTATTTTGACTGCAGTGCATCTCCCTCAGTATCCAGAGTTTCACTGACACCGTTTGAGCGATACGACTTGACATCATAGATAAGAGTGAAACCGAGATCGACGAGGTAGTACAAGACGCATCGCGCGTCAGCCAGAGAAGAGAACTTGAGCGGCGCCGTCGTCATTTGTAAAAGATGCCGCGGGAAGTCAACTCTATCATTGCCGACATATGCAAGCCGTAAGTATATAGGGGCCAAGTATTGTCGAATGATGTCAATTTCTGGTGTTTTCCGGTCCTTGATATTTGCAAGGAGCCTTCGTCCTTGAAGAATGTGCATCTTGGCTGCGTTTTGGTGCTCATGGCCTAGCATGAACTCAATACAAACAAAGAGCAAGCATACGAGTAGCGGCTTGACTCTTGACTCTGTGTCTAGGGGCCATGACCGAACGGCGAGGATTACTTTGTTGTATTCGACGATTGCGGGCCTGTAGTTTGCACACATGTCTCTTGTGTCCTTTGTCTTTTCGGCGTACATGAGACTGATTGCTGAGATGGCATGCCGTATCGCGGGATCGGTTGGTGCAAGTCGCAGCACTAGATCACCCCAGAAGTCGCTATCCACAGTGTCACCAACTTGGTGAGAGACGTGGCCTCTGTAGTAGTCAAAAGCATGAAAGCTCAGCTCTACCCCAAGGTCGTTATTGAGGGCGCGCGCAATAGGTGGACGTTCTCGAATGATCAGTGTCTGCTGGGTTACACTGTCTGTATCTCCATAGCCATCGCATTTGCGACCAGTGCCAATGCATCGCTGACAGCCCGGCCTGGCCTCGTCACATTTAATCTTACGAATTCTGCACGGATGGACCCAGATCAGCACGCGATGTGATGGGAGTGGATCTCGTTAATCTCACCTGCATGTCATGCAACCAGTGCGTGCCTTGGGAGGTCCCTTTCGATGTCGCGGCTGAGAAGCCCGAAGTAAAACTCGTGGTCGCTCTCTCGACATGAAATTGGTGGTGGAAGGGTTTTACTACCCCCCGGTCCGTCAGCCAACCGGCCCCAATGAGAGAAAATGTGCAGAGAAATCATTTTTCTGATGATCGCAGCAAGAAAATCACAAACAATTGATGTAGAGAAGGGTACAGTACTTACAGTACTAGACGATAATGGCACTTTGTTGGGCCTCGGAAAACGTTAAGCGGTGCTGACTCTGGGAACATGCAGTCAGACGTCAATTAGTACCCTCGTCTGAAACGACCCCTGCGGAGTAATTTCGACTGTTTTCATTAGCTCTGACCAAAGGATCCAAGCTGGCGGTTAAGAGCAGGTTAATTATCGGGTAAGCACTTAGCGCTTAGGCTTCGCCTGTTTCTAATGTTGTATCAATGTGACGCCGAGGAAATTGATATTAGTTAGGTACGTGTCAGCGAGTCATGGAGTCAGCTAAAAGATCACTTGCCGAGTCAGAAAAAGAGATAAAAATAGATTGTGCGACTTTTTGGAACGGGGCGATGGGTTAGCACCTCGTTTATATTTCCATGAATAGTTAGACATCTCGTTCCCGCTCGTTCTCTCAATTGAGCAGGTTCAGCAAGTATTTTCAAGTCGTGTTTGACTACTATTGGTATATGCAGTATACACATATGAGAATTAGACTTGCGAAAAGAACTATAAATGTTTGGAAAAGAAAAAGGTCCTAAAACTTTTAGTATTAGAGACAGGCAATCCAATCCTCCTGATGTCATTGGAGCATTGCTGATGTATCACAAACCTGAATCAGGTGCATGAGGAAAATAAAAAGATTCTAATAAGCATACTTTAAAGACAACAATCTATCAGTGGAAAATAATTCAAAGAGATTTCAACTATAGCAAACTCAATCAGTAGGTCATATTTTCCATGTCATGAATGAGAGCCTTGACTTGGACCATTTCCCCATCATCATACTTTGGGATACCCTGTACTGATCCGAGTGGCGCTGCCAATGCAGCCAAGGTATCGCTAATTTGTCTCTCCGTAAACTTCTATCTCTCAAGCATTGCGCAAGCAAGATGATAATATTCATTCGCATGTTGCATGAACCCGACACGCTTCCACATATGTTCAACCGAGTAGCTGTCAGCTTTGACCACGGTATGGTTACCTTGTTGCCACAACCATATCCATCGACTTAGGCCGGTAGCTGCTGGCGTTATTTGTGAGGCATCGACGAGGGTAGTCTGATATTGGAACACCAGGCAACAAAGAGCTACACTATTGTCAGAAACGAAAAAAGGTAGGAGGGTAAACCTACCCGAGATAATTGTAAACATGTTGAAGGAACTGAGTTATGCTTACCGAATCATGCTTTCAAGAAGTATGAACCTGGCCCATTTCTGTTGAGTAGAGAATGCAGTATCCAACTTCGCCAGGCTCAAGTTGTAGAGACCAAACGATCTCGCGATCTTGGAGACAGGATTAGCGAAACTCCTAAATACACATCAGCTGAGGCGTACCGAGACAATGCGACTGTAGCAATCCTTTCGAACACGCTGTCTTCCCTCTTTCGACCCCTCCCAGTTTTGCGCAAAGTACGTAGCATGTAGCGCCTTCAGCTTATCCCAAACTACCGCCTCATCACCAACAGGATCCGAAGACGCAACGATAGATTCGTCATATAGGATATTGTCGGCGAAGACTACTTCCTCAACGGGCGTAAGCCACGCCATTGCACGGACGCAGTCATTTGCGTCTGGAGACAAACACGCTCCCAGAACAACCATCGATGCAATCAGCCCTGGAGGCTCCGCTTCGAGGTTGAAAGTTGGTTTGTGAATGATTGGACTGTTGGGATACCAGCCTGACCAAAAGAGACGTAAGAACCTGCGGAGATTGCAAGGCGAAAAGAAGTCGAGACAAGCTTTTTCGACGATGGGAGACCATTCTATACTGGCATTGCAAGATAGTCGCGTTCGGGTTATTGCTCTCTTTATCATCCCCACGATCTCGCGTGTTTTGACGGCCAAAGTTTGACAAGAAGAGTCCTCGAGGAATTCGTTCAATTGTCGTCTCTGAGCTACGGTGCCACAGTAGAAACCATCGGCGATCCCGGATGACTCAGTGAACCGTTTCAGAAATGGTAGAGCCAACTTTTATCGTGAGGTGACCTGATCAAAACAATGTCCAAGATGCAGGTCACTGCCGTGGATATTATTCCAGACATCGAAGTTGAGGACTGAAAATGGTAGGGTCTCATACCGTAGCCACTCTAGGGAGTAGTCAATGAAGTCACTTAAGACGACAGGCATTGCATCAGCTTCTTCAACAAGGGCGTTAGACATATCTTGCCGGGAAATACCATTCGTCTCCAGCTGCGACGAATCTGCTGAAACCGCTGATACATCGGAACTCGATGTACGCTCATAAGAGCACTCGTACTTCCGTATGCTGCATGTACTGCAAGGAACGTTGCGATCGCATGCGCGCTTCAAGCGGACACAGCGATTACAGGCCCTTGGTTTCTTCAATCTGGGTCTGCGAGCGGGTACAAGTGGTATCTCTGATCCCTTCTCAAGGCGGACTTTGCAAATCCCCCAGTGGCGCTTGAGAGCATCTCTAAGGCGTATCGTGAGTGGGCATGGCGGTAGATACTGGAGTGGAGACATACCTGCGAGTGAATGTCCGTTGGCAGAATGAACAAACAGAGGGCGAGCTTGAGATTTCTGTTAAGTCGACAACGGTTGTCAGCAGCTGGAGAATTGTGAGCAGGACCGGGAATGCAGTACATACCTGAACGCCGGGGTATTGGAGCTGACATCTGCTGTTGAGATGTAACTGTCGCTATGTCCATGGTGCGCTGGACAGTCTCTAGGTCACGCCTGAATGTATGAGGTTAAGGCAATCTGAGAAGCTCTGAATGAAGATGTTTCCGGACGAATGGCAGTGGAACTACCGATATGACAAGCCCACATTCAGATCATAGCCCGTTTCGTGCTTAGTTAGAACCTTGTTTGGAGAAAAACGCGGGGAAGTGATAATAGCTTTATCGTCATTGGACATTCTCCTTCCTGTGGCGGTGGACTTTTCACGCTCTCCCCACATGCCCAACAGAGTCACTTGCGCCAACTTCAGTTTAGTAACCGCTGTCTAGAGTGCGGAGGTGGAAGACATCGCGACGCCAAGTTAGTGGGGCTGTAGAGTATCACGGCCGACTTATGGCGATATAAACGGCCTTGCGTCGCGTCACTGTGAGATGAAATTGAAGAGTAGAAACTACTTGACCGCTGATTGAGTCACGAAAACTCTCTGCCGCAAAAATAATTCACATCATGTCTCCACCTGAAGAACATCATGGCCTCAAGTCCAAATGGCCCCAAGCCTTCGACCTCGCTGGTTCCAACTCCCCCTGTCGAATCGAAGGAGAAATCAGTGATCTCGTCGTCCTCGGTAAAATCCCAGCTGCCATCGACGGAACTTTCTACCGAGTCATGTGCGATCCTTTCGTCCCTCCTCACCCCGACAATGTTCCTCTCGACGGCGACGGTCACGTCTCTGCCTTTAGAATCCACGACGGTCGAGTTGACATGAAGATCAAATACGTTGAAACAGAGCGCTATAAGCTTGAGAGAAAAGCCGGCAAGGCTTTATTCGGGCTGTACAGAAATCCGTTTACACATCATCCCTGTGTAAGAGCAGCCGTCGACTCTACTGCCAACACAAACATGGTCTACTGGGCGGATCGTTTGTTGGCACTTAAGGAATCTGCGCTTCCTTACGAGATGCATCCTGATACCCTTGAGACTCTCTGTTATGATCCGTTTGGGGGCCAGGTCAAGGCAAAAGCATTCACAGCGCATCCGAAGATTGACCCGTTCTCTGATGAACTCGTTGTCTACGGGTACGAAGCCAAGGGTCTAGCGACTAGAGATATAGTCATCTATGCATTGGACAGGAACGGGATTAAGCATGATGAGCAATGGATTGAGTCCCCCTGGTGCGCTCCCATCCACGACTGCGTCATCACACCCAATTTTATCGTCCTTATCCTATGGTGCTTTGAAGCCAATGTTGAAAGGATGAAAGCAGGCAAGCAGCATTGGGCTTGGGACTACAGCCTCCCAGCTACTTTCATCGTTGTCCCCCGTCGAAAGACCTCCAACATTCCAGCTTCATGGAAGCAAGGAGAACACCGCGTCTACCATTGGAAGAACTGTATGAACATCCATGCAGGTAGCGCGTGGGAGGAAGACAATGGAAAACTGTATCTTGAGACATCTCGGGTTCACGACAATGCTTTTCCGTTCTTTCCGCCCGAGGACGGGAGAATGCCAGCTCCAGATGCCAAAGCTGACTTTGTTCGCTGGGAGATTGACCTCAATGCCCCAAGTGGGACGCAGATGGTAGATCCAGAGGTCATTCTCGACGTGCCATCCGAGTTTCCACGAATTGACGAGCGTTTCATGACCAAGAGAAATGAATACCTCTTCTTGAATGTTTTTATTCCCGAAACATCACAGGGAGGAACAAACATCTTCCACGGTCTCAATGGGCTGGCAATGCACAGTCACAGCACTGGCGAAACTAAGTGGTTCTTTGCAGGCAAGGATTCTCTCGTCCAGGAACCAATCTTTATCCCTCGTACGCCTGACGCGCCTGAGGGTGATGGATGGATCATCGCTATGCTTGAGCGACGTGTTGCTAATAGGAGCGAGCTTGTTGTTCTTGATACGAAAGAGTCCGAGAAGCCTGTTGCTTTTATACAGCTTCCTATACATCTCAAGGCTCAGATACATGGGAATTGGATCGACGGGAGAACGCGAGCATCTACACAGGCAATTGTAAGGCAGATTGATGAAGTTAGGATCAGTGGAAGAGGAGCTCTGGAGCCCTTTAAATGATTGTCCAAGCGAGCATTTACTTTTAGTCGTCACCGTCAGTCTTGAGTCGGGCGAGCCAGGTGATTACAACATGTGAGAAACTTTGTGTTTTAACGAGTGACTAGTTATCGGGAAATCCTAATATCTCAAGCTATTATTGCCTAGCCTTTGGAGTGATTGCAGATAAGAACTTCCATAGCGTTTGCATGTAGAGTCCCCATTAAAGTCTGAGTATGCTTAAGTCCAGCACTGTCCAGATCCAGGGCCGGGCTGGCACTGCATGCGACCACCGCCGCAAGACCAGCAGCCATAGTTACCAGCGCACTGGCACTTTCCGGGCTGGCAGTCCGCGTGGGGAGAGTAGCAGGGGAAGCAGCTGCAACGCGCCTCAAGACCACGGAGGGCGAGGAGGGGCTGTGAGATGCAGTGTCAGTATAGATCTTGGGGTGACTGTGAAGGGGGACTTATGCTTACCTTGTCGATACCAGTGTACACGTGACCGCCGTCCTCAATGGTGACGGTGTCAGTGGCAGGAGTGGCAGTGACGCCGAGAGAGAGGAGGAGGGAGACGAAGAGAGTGACCTTCATGATTGCTGCAGAATCTGATGAGGTTGAATAGATGAGTGGATGAGTGAGGATGATGAGAGGCAAAGACTGCGAAAGCTCTCGACTTCTTATAGTCTTCAGGAGTCACGAGAAGGCAACCCATTGACGCTTGCTCATGAGTTATTCCTAAGATAGTGCCCATCTCACGATGTCCTAGACAGTCTGTGCTGCACTTCGCCTCATGCAACTGAATCCTCTCAAAAGTCCTCAGCCATAAGAAATTAGTCCATCATCATCATCATCATCATCTCGGGTTGACGCTCTACTCATTGGCTATCGCCTCACCGTGAGGTATTTCTCATCTAGGAAATGAGCGGCTACACATACTAGGATACAAGCGTAACTAACTAACCAAACCATACTAGTATCACTTCTGCTTACTATTTTGTGTATTAATGGTTAGTGAATATGTTACAGAGGCGAATAAATCGCTGTTACGACACTTGCATAAGGGGGGATCGTTGGGTTTACAAGGATCCTCCTCGTATAACATAGACGCTCAGAATTGCACGTGTGTGGCACGTCGCCCGATAGTCCGAGGGAGTGGAAATAAGACTGCATGTGCCGCAAGCTCGGATTCCACTTGAGAGTTCGGGACCGAGATGATGAGCTCCATAATTGATCAACACGGAGGAGAATAGCCGCAAACCTTCTCTCTTTTTGGTATCTTTGTGATTCCATTTGTATCACTTGGACATTGAAGAAAATACTCGTGAGAGTTGAAATGCAAGTCAGGGTTAAGTCCGAACTGAGAGTGCGAGAGCTAATGCAGCAGGTGAGATTCCTACGACTGACGGTTCACTTTCCCCAGGACTAGCTAGCTTCGAATCTGTTTGTCCATTTTCTGACGGGGAAGTAATTACTATTCTTAATGGATCTAGCCAGTCTGACTTGTTACTCAAGAGTGGCAGAGCAATGCACGATCCTGCGCGTGAGTATCACAAACACCAAAACTGTGCAACTGGTGTCTTATTCGATCGTTATTACTCAGCCTCTGTTTCAGAACTGATTCCAACCCTTGACATCGTGACCGTAAGCACTTGAGTGACTCCTTTTTCATCCCACCAGTCCTGATTATCATGCCGAATTGGAGCAAGGTCTGCAAACTCAAACTCAGAGTCTTCAGGTCTTAAGTCCGTAGTCGTGGCTTAGCTCACGCAATAATGTCCGTGTGCCCCTTTTCATCAGGACTGCCGATTGGCCCGCGTGTCTTCGTCGGAACTTATATGCGGCGCGGGCCGCAGATTATTCCGTATAGCGTATGGTCGCCCTCACTCAACGGGCCTCTCTTCCGTAGAACCACTTCCATTTACAGCCTAGACCAGCTCTATACGGGAGGCAAGAAAACTCAGAATGTCGATCCTAAATGACAAAAAAGACTTAGATAACTTAGCATAAGACTCTAGTAGTTTGGCGTAAACTTAGGGTACCTTTTGCTGAGTTTATTTCAACAAGTTACAGTAACGTCTAATCTTCTCTGGCTATCTGAGGTTGGGTTCTTGAGGCAAAGATCTTCAATCATGCGCCACAAAGAGGCATTAAATCTAGACCTTACGTAAGACGGCATTTCAGGAAGGTGGCCTCACTCGGCTGATTTGCTCTAATGCCGCGGTATGATCGACGAATAGTATTCCAAATCCAGGGTTTCATGTGAAAAGATTACTGCATGGCCCCTTCTGCCCTACGGACGTGTCGCCTTTCGGATCTCGGCCCCAGAGTTGGACCTATCGGTGTTTATGAGATACCCGTTTCCGCGTTTAGCACTATTTCGTAAGTCAATTTTGGGGGCTTGTCCGAGGTTTCCGGGGAAGGTAGCTTTCCTGAGCTGAGACGGTGTGAGATTTATGCTTGCTCAGTGTACGGATAGAGTGATGTTTACAAGATTAGCCTTTCTTCACTGAGTCTTTGACGGGAGCCTCTAGCTTCACCTCCGTCAGACTTCCAAGCAACTTCCTCCACATAGCTGCACTCTCCTCATCTGCCGTGCCTTCGGTTAACGTCACCCGGTTCCCAACAACAATAAGCGCTGATCTTGCCCGGGTCAGAGCAACATTCATCCTTCGCATGTCCTTCAAGAACCCGATCTCACGGTGCTCGTTACATCGCACCGTTACAAACACGATGATGTCTGCCTCACGACCCTGAAATCCGTCGATGCTCGATACCTCGATTTTGTAGGGTATACTGGAGAGCATCCGCTTGAGAACTTCGGCTTGACGGGTATATGGTGTTAAAACCACGATTGAGTGCGAGGGGCCCTCGGTCTCGGGACCGCCGGTTAGAAGCTTGCATATGTGAAGGCAGAGCTCGGCTTGTCCTCTGTTTTCTTTTGACTTCTGGCCTGGCATTTCCTTTGTGTCGCAGTTGATGAAGATGGCCCGCTCGTAGTCTTCTGTCCTGGAGCCTCTCTTCTGATTCGTGACAATTGCTGGGGGAAATGGGAAGTCCGATATGATAGGCGGCCTGGCAGAGCTGGTGATACCCGACTTCAGTTTTCCCTCGTAGAACTGTCCTGAGCTGAACTCGCAGAGTTTCGGATGCATACGATACTGCGTGTCCAGCATCAGCGTTCTCAATCCATCGTTGCCCTGGGAGTCCTTGGCTTCGGTGTAGAGTCTTTCAAAAAGCGAGACGTCAAATTCGAGCGCCAATGCAGTCTGATTGACGGTTGGTCGTAGCTGCACATGGTCCCCAACAAGGATCGCCTGTGAACAGCCCTTGACAAGTGGGACGATTGAGCTCGGCTCCGTTTGCTGAGAAGCCTCATCTACAATCACGACGTCGAAGAACTCTGAGCGTATCAATCCAATGCCTGCTCCAATGCAAGTAGTGAAGATAGTATCGCTGCGCTTGACCATTTCCATGGCCTTCTTTATAGCCTTATAGTCAGAGTGAATCTCCTGCCCTGCCATGGCGTCGCATGTATACTTGCGTAGATCAGCCGCCACTTTACGCACCTACATAAAGTTAGCTGACTTCACCTTTAAGGATGTGTGAGGGGAAATATACCTCTGTTGAGACTCGTAACGGATCGGGTTGAGTCTTCCTCGCCAAGGGCTGCTTCTGAAGACGCTGGATATACCGTCTCATCACATTGTCCACTGCATTATGTGTCGGCGCCGTCACCAGAACACGTGCTTTGGGATTAGCTGTCTGTAATGCGCAGATCATCTCAACAATCGTCTCTGTCTTTCCAGTCCCAGGTGGGCCCCAGAGACAAAGCAAAGAGCTATTCAATGCCAGCTTGATAGCTTGGTTCTGACTATTATTCAATCGCTCAATTCTGCTGAAGGAATAGTCTGGTCGTGGAATATCGGGGGATGCAAGCCCAAAGATGATGTTTGCGACACCGCAGCAATCTTCCTGGTAGATACAAAGATCCTTGACAGCGTCGATCATGGACTTGGACGTGACGAATGGACCGCAGTCCTCTAATACCCATGAACAGTCTATGAAGTAAGGCGGAAGTGGATGAAGACACTCGAAGCGCGTACGGCCAGTCTCAGACATCGTTACCAGTGCATCGATGGAATAGTTGTTGCCCACCAACACATTCGATGGCAATGACGCCGTCGTCAGCCTCACATGAGATCCCTTCTTCGGTGTTCCTGTCGCGTCGATTCTGAAGTCAATCTCAACCATATTCCCTTTCTTATCCTTGGGTGATAACTTGAGTTCATAAAGCCCCTGCAACCTCTTCGCAAAGTTGTCGGCTTCTTCGATGTGATCCAAGGCAATCGCGATCATGTTTCGCAATAAATGCTTGGTTAACTTTGGGTCGGTTACCATGAAGCGAGAAGCGTTGGGCTGGAGACACCCCAGAAAGAGATCCAGAGCCAAATCTGTTAATCGGATCGTCAAGGCGGCGAGTTCCATAAGCGTCGCGAGATCAAGCAGCGATAAACTACTCGGAGTGATAGTGGATAGGATGTTCTTGAATGGCTCTAGGATGAGTTGGCCCATAGTGTTAGCTGATAAGATAAATGCCCGTAAAATCGGTAAAAGGGACGCTTCCAGTAGTATAACCAGGTCTTCGTTCTGTTCCGAGCGGGATGAACACAAGAATGGGGTGAAGGTTATAGCCAAGGTCGGCTCGGTGGTCAGAACTTGGACCATCGCGTTTAACAGCTCCTTCGTGTCTACAGCAGCTTTCTCAATGTTGCTCAGAATATTCTCAAAGCATTGCATGAGGAAATGTTTGTCGCTGGCTTTTCGAGCCAGTTGGAATACTTGCTGGTACTGCTCTACTGATTCCAATCGTGTGAGCGAAGACATGTCGTTGCCTCTCACGATCTCAATCAGCCATGTCGGGTCGGAAGGTGACAAGATATCACTCAGACTAGGCACAGAGTAATTTCTCGGTTCTTCTGAGAAAAGCGGCATTGTCTCTGTAGTGTCGATCTATTCCAGCCAAAGATCAAGGTTGCGCATTGAGGTTACGTCTCGATTGCTGATGACGTAGATTTCCTGTTTCCAGTTAGCGATACTCACGAAACTTCATGAGAGGGCTTGTCTCACTGCAGCTGTGATGGGAGATCGATTCACTCTTCCAACATGGGTCTGAAGCCCTCTGCTGAACTTGTCTAGCGCAATGCTCGCGACAACCTCAGCCTGTTCTCCCCGATCAACCACTTCTTGCCTTTTTCTGCGCCTGTCGCCTTTATTCGGCACATTGCGATAGTCTTGGTCATTATTCCCAGGCCTAGAAATAAAGACCCACGAGTTGCCTCGCTGCTTCTCAAAGAGCTGGAAGACGTTTCCGTCACAGTACAGCTGATACTGCATCTTGGTCGGTAGCGACAGACGGGCTTGTCTCTGGGGTCCCTGGGAGTGCGGAAATGCGAACAAACGACCAGCAGTGTCAATGACGCAATCTTGTAAGCGCTCAATCTTCTTGGGGATGTAGATCGCAAGAGATAAGCAGTTGTTAGGTTAGAATATGATGAGCGTATGCTAGAATAGTTCTAGGTTCGTCGCAACTGCGTCATGAAACGTTGCCAGGCGGTCGATCGTGGAATCATATGTCCTCTTCCACTTGATCCCCGGGTAGTCCAAATGGAACTGTTGAAGCTCTGGTGGATGAAGGAGGTTAGATGAGCACAGGGCATTCTGCACTAATGCTGTCGTGGAAGCAGATCCTGGTACGTGCGCAAGGACCCATGCCGTTTGATCTGCTGTGAGAATGTTGATGTCGAAAAGATGGAGCAGGCTCTCAAATGACGTGCGATTCTTGAGACACCATGAATATGCCAGCTTTACGCTTTCAAATTCGCCAATTGCAACATCTTCGCGGCTGAACAAGAGCTGAATAGCGTCGATATCATACCCCGTCAGGTCGCCATCCTGCGTTACAGCCAGTCGACGCACATATTCCTTCGCATCATCGTGGAGAAGGTCGAGTATAAATGGCGGCGCATCATCAGGCGGTTTGGGGGCAGTGCGAAGCTTGTCAGGGATCTTGATCCGATTCCCATCGACACATTGCGAAAAGAGTCGATTGAGTTCTTGACACTGGGCGCTCATGGGACCAGCGACTCGAGCCCAGTCGAGATATAGGTTCTTTACTTGACCGAGAGAGGTATTTTGGTACTTTGCAAAGTAGACGAGGCGGTCGTCGTCTGTGATGGGGCGAAACTGGATTGGTTCTCGGCCACCGGGGTATAGAGCTGGAGCTGAGACTACCGAGGGGATCAGATCTGGGTCCCAGGATACAAAGACTGTAACTCATCAGCAAATACATTCCATGTTTCTGGGTGCACTCACATGTATCACCGTCCAAATCACCACCCGACATGAGATCAGCAGCTGGTCTTCTTCCTCGCGTCGAAAAGACGATGCAGTCAACCAAATGCGAAAGCTCGGGCCTTTCAACAACCTTGAACTTCTGCCAATCACCCGGATGAAGACACGGATTTCTGATGACGATAATCTCAGTGTTCTTCAAAGCATGCGGCAAACCATTCTCCTCCAGGGTTACTTTGACCGCACATTCGCCTTCCTTCAAAACATCCCAAGCGTCACAAACTCCAAAGAGAAGTCGAGATTTCTGTATAAAGATACGACACTTTTGGCCGCCCTGTTTGTTCAACATCTTCTTCAGCTCGTCGTTGACCTGGCCGTTAATCTGGGACCTGACGCTGTCCAGTCCCTCGAGGAGCACACGCTCAGCGAGATCGGGGCGATTGACGTAGCTCATGAAGCGAAATGCTTCACGAAAGTCGGACTTGGCGTTATTGAGGAGGTTGAAGTGATTGCGCTGTTTCGAGAGGAGGGTTTCTGGGGAGATGCCTAGAGCGTGGAGCAATATGATACTCTCGTCGTTGAGAAAACCGTATGAGAAAGGCTGCAAAAGCGAAATGGTCAGCGAGGTCTGTTGTAGAATCGGGTTAGTTACCTTGGAGTGCTCAACAACTGCAAAAGAGTAATCATCGCCGCCGCTAAACTTCTTCATCGACTTTCGAAACTTGAGCAACGCTTTCTGCTTCTTCATTCGAGGATCAACAGTAACGACTCCTTTGTAGCCCCGATAACGAAGTTGAAAGACCGAAGGCGTGTATCGACTGTCTCGGAACACGATTCTCGTCCGTCCGCGCCAACTCTTGCGCAAGACTGGGCGCAATCAATCCACAACCATCAGTAAATACATATTCATCTGTCTCAACATCTGGAATGTCCTCGCATCGATCGGGATTAATGATCATGGCGGTCTTGGAGGATGAGAAGAGAAGACCAATACGTTTGGCCTTCTTACCCACCGTCTTCATCTTTGTAAAATCTCCCATGTCCTCAATCAGCCTCGATATTTCCTCCTTCGTCGCAGCCATGAGGAAACATGATCGTGACTTGAGTTGCGTATTACTATGCCCATAGAAATTATAGTGTACGCCGTTCAGAATTATTCCAGCGCGGAGACATTTGATGCTGTAGTCGGAAACCTCTTGGCGCGTGCGGGGCTGAAGATCTGGCGCTGGCTGCTGCTCTTTTGCTGCGGCGCCGAAAACGAGTGGTTTAAAGGCTTCGAGCGAGAAGAGCATCAGCTGATCGGCTGGGTGTTTGGAAGTCGCGCGATTTGGCGTGTTGGGCTGAACTTTGAGGATCATGGAGTGCTTGCATTCTTTGAGGTCGGTTTGAAGAGCGATCGCTTTGATTAGGTTGCCGTTTTTCAGATTAGAAGGCGATGGGAGATTCGGGACTTGAAAATCCCAGACAATATCGTCGAGACTCAAGCTTGGGAGTAATGTGCGATGAAAACCTCTGTCGGGCTTCTGAGAAGCCATTTTAGCTCAGTGCCATGGAAGAACCTTGAGGTTGGATTTCTGATGAGGAGAGGAACTGGCGACGCGATTGAGACAATGAAGAAAATTGCAGATAATTTCATCCAATGGAATTCAGCTCAGCGCCGTGGGTGAATCACAGCCGTTATCATTGGGCGTTGGTGTTACACGGCATGCTGACCCCCTCACTTCTTCAACTGCCAGAGTCTACCACGTTGACATTCTTTCCTACCACGGCCAAGATGACTTCAAATCCATATGTGCCAAATATTTATATCATCGGCCCTCAATCTACAGGCAAGACAACACTAGTCAACAAGTTACAGGCTGACCTGGAGCACCGGCTCGCCGACACATCAATTGAGAAACCACATATCGTCTCTGAAGTCGCCAGAACTGTCCTCTCAAAACATAAATACTCAGCCGAAGATATCCTGACATCCAAAACCAGATGCCTCGAACTCCAGCAACTCATCCTCGAAGCGCAAGCATCCTCCGAGAAGGAAGCTCTCAAGACCTCGAGCTGGTTCATCTCGGACCGTTCGGGTTTCGATCCCTTAGTCTACGCCAAGCGATATGCAGCATCAGGTGCAGTTGAACAACTACAGGAGCTCGATGCGTGGAAGCAAGTCAAGAAAAGGATGGAGAGGTCTCTGATCGTGGTCTGTGAAGCAGGTACGCCGTGGTTAATAGACGATGGGGTGCGACTGATGCCTGGAAGCGACAAAGAGTGGATGCAAGTTTTTGACGACTTTTGCGAAATTTTGGATGAGGTTGGCTTGGAGTACTCTGTGGTGCCTCGTACGGTGTTGGATATCTCGGAGCGGGCAGAGCTTGTATGGGCGAAGTGGACCGAGAGACGGCAATCTTTGACGAGCGGTCGACCCGATGACCAATAGCACAATAGAGGGATGAAAGCAGACCTAGGAGCTAAGTTAAAATAATAGGTAGAGTCCCCGCTTGAGTGCCACGGATGTGGCTGACCCCATGTTCAGTCGCAAGCTGTTAGTTACGATGGTCCTCCGTACTGAGTTTTGAATAGCATTTCTTGATCACAGCTTACATACTATACCACGATGCCTCACCGATGCCAGTGCTAAAGTACGATAGGATATGATAAAGCGGTCGGCATTCCTATACCACTAAGCAGGTTCATCATAGTAGAGGTTTCGCCACTAGTACATCAGCCCTTGAGCTCTATCTCCGTGAGCCAGAATCATGACGGAAGCATTCGTATCTGGAGTTCTTGCAGGGGGTTGACAATTACTGCATATGAAGTGTATGATAAGGAACTGAACTAACTCTGTTAGTATTATACAACCGGCAGGATAAGCCACTGGGCCTTTTGCACAAAACTGGCCTAGCATAAAGTCAATTCTCCTATCATATTGTCACATCCTTTGCGGTTTATGACGATCTCGTGATTGTGATGAAAGTCTATCCGGGCTTCTTTAACTAATACAGTTAGTTACAGGGGAGATACGCCGCGGTTACTAGTCTACTAGAGCTAGTTTGTTGATAACCCTCCCCGAGACAAGAGATATCTGGTCCATGAGCAACATATATTTATTCATGACTTGAGACACGAGGCAGGCATACCATTCTTCAGCCAGATCGATCTTCTAAACACACAAACTGCCATCCTCCGCCTTTCCAAAGTGAAACAAAGCGTTCAAAATGCCGGATGTCCAAGTAGCTGTCCAGCCTGTGCATATCACACCACAGCAGGCAGATACAGTTGCTACCATCAACGATGTTTTCCACCAAGCCGTCGAAGCCTACAAACCCCCTCGATTCGATCCCAAGATCCATCTGAACTTCACCCCTCCGGCGGCACGTTACTCCTTCACTGAGCTGGGGCTCGACAAGCCACGTAATGCCCCGGATGTATGCTACACGGAGCCCTTTCAGCTCTTTTCGGAAGAAGGCGTGCGTGTCATGCGGCGGGAGATCTTCCGGAAAGAGTTCTTGGATAAGTATATGAGATCGTGGTCTCGAGCACCTTGCTACATTGGCGGCCACTCTGCCAATTCTGAAGTGAGTTCGTAGCCGTTCCATGTCTATTGATGACACTGACAGTTGCTTTAAGGAAGCTAGCTTTATCAAACAAGCTTGGTACCACCCTGCTACCCAAGCGGCCATCGATCAGGCCTTCGGCACAGGTCTCAAGCCCCTCGAACGTCACTGCGACATAGGCTATGTTAATGTGCAGCTGGGTGAGGGTGGTAAAGCAGGAGTTTACAAATACAACGAGATCCCCGAGAAACCACTGCCACCGTCTAGAGCCGCGACAGGCATACCCAAATCCCAATGGGATGACGTGGCTATCGATGCCTGGCATAAAGATCAAGTCCCAGTTGTTTGCGTTGTCATGCTGAGCGATATCAGCAACATGGAAGGCGGCGAGACAGCTATCAGAACCGGCTCCGGAAACTTGATCAAAGCCCGCGGCGCTAACCTCGGCGGAGCAGTTCTGATGCAAGGCGGAAATCTAGAGCATGCCGCTCTTCGCGCTAGTAACTGCTCTGAGAGGGTGAGCATGGTTACCAGCTACCGCTTTGCCGACCCGGACTTGGACGACAGCCGAACTACCCTCAAAAGCGCTGACTTTGAGAACGAGGACATGAATGCACTAAAGTACGCTCATCTGGACTATAAATTGAAGAGACTTCGGGACAGGGTCAATCTGGCGTGTGAGCGCGTTGCTAGACAGAGAGCTGGGAATGCGGAATTGAATAGGGATGAGATAGATGGCTGGGTGAAGGAACAGGTTGGGTTCCTTAAACAGACCTCTTGGGAGCTTTTTGAGCGAGATGAAACTTTGATGGGAATGGAGATGCCGGATGGCATCCTTCGGGACTATCTCGAGGATTCTTAGAAGGAACTGGACTTCAAGCGTAAGACTTGAACAGGGGGGTTGTGTCAAATGCAAGCGGATGTTTACATTCATTAGTCAAGAATCGCGGACTTTTTCATTTACTTATTTTTACACCATCAACATCACATCACAAGTTATAGAGCTGATGCTTTCGATTTGTCATAGCTACGTGACTTCAATGTAGATGGCTTCCTTTCGCGAATCTCCGCGGTCGCATGACCGGGGAGACATATCTAGTTTCCCGCGCAACCTACCGCACATCCGCCGCAATCTGTGATCCTCCAGCTCCTCTCACGTCTTGCAGGGTTAGGGTTAAGGTCTTGTGATCCATTTCCTCTTATCTCTGGAACTAATTCATATGAGTTATAGTTTGGGATGCGTACCGCGCTTATCTAGCCCCCTCCTTTCTGCCAGCTTATCTAGGGCCATACATCGTCACTGCCCTCTAGTTATCTCGAACTCATACCAAATGAGTGAAATTCGAGCCCTTTGGGCCCAACACCAAAGGCCACTTCATCTCAAGCAAGCACGATAATGTCGCATTCTTATTTGTCTATCTACCTCGACGTGTAGTACTGTAGTCAACATGTTTGCTGTTCTAGGTATCAGCAACACTTGAAACGGCCAACGAAACATGAAGTCAACTTCCGCCATGAGAACCTGAATATCGCAAAACCGTAAGTCTCGACTAGTAGCTCCAATGGTGACCAGTAGGGCCTCAGTGACCAAACGTCTAGTCACCCGGAAGTCGAACAAGAGTCTTGGTCAGCTTCCACTCTTAGAGATGGAATCGGAGCTTTCGGACATTCGTCTTGGCAAGATTGGAAGCCGCTTGGAGAAGGCTTTGGTGATGTTCTTGTCGAGAGTTTGACAATTGGCCACCCAGAAACCGGTGGAGTGGTGGATCTTGGACTTCTTGAACAACACCTGGAGATCTAGACACTGTGGGCGGAAGAAAGCCAATTGTTAAATGACTGCAAATCATCTGATTTATATTCGAGTCTTTCCATGGATTCGTTCAAGGATCTAGCTCCATTAGCGACACTCACTGACATCCCTCCATTATATGATGGCAAAAAGACATGCCTCGTGGAGACACAAGACCAAGAGGCCGTATCTAAAAAGCCGCCCGACTCGTCTCAGGTACATACTCCACAGCCAACCTCCCAGAGTAGTGCGCCAATTTACCATACCGGTGTCCCCCAGTCCCTGACACATACTCCTACAATCTTGATCGACTACTGGTTTCATATAGTCTGTGCCACTTGGGATTCTTTTGACCCAGACAAGAACCTGAATCGCAGTGTAGCTTTGGATACTTTTGCATACTCTGAAGGACTTGCCTATAGTCTACAGAGCATGGCCGCTGCATACCTAGCACAGTATCTGCCTGGATTCCTTCCCGATACCAGCGGAACAGGAGATTTGTGACACAGGGGATATTTGGACACCTAAAAAACACCTGGTTCGGATAGCAGAAACCTACAGGCTGGCTGCCATTGCCCACCTGTACCAAACCTTCTCCGACCTGAGAAACCGGGATGCATCGCTGAATGGAAACGACCCAGTCGATGCCGTGTACTACGTCCTAGAACTGGGTTCGAAGATCATACGTAACCAAAAAAAGATTCCGTTGGCCCCTGGTACTCGTTGCATCCAGCCTCTCCTGTGCGTGACGGCTGGAATTCTCATGAAGTTTGATGTACCAGTAATCAATCCTCAGCCGCATTCTCCGAAGTTGCGAAACGCAATGTTATCAGCTAATTTGCGCAGCGTGTCAACTAGAGCACTTCAAGATACCCTGTTCGAGAACATCCATCACAATACCCTCTTCTAAGTTGGCCAAGGGCGCCGATTTGTACTCGAACGCTTAGGCATACTGGAAAGCAGCCCCCCTTCGAAGCCTATCAGGGTGGTCAAGCAACTAGTTCAAACTGTTTGGGCAGCCTACGATGGTCAAGGTGCTGGTAGTCAAGCGCACTGGATCGGCATTATGGCTCAGTCTAACTTGAGAACTATATTCGGGTAGTCCATACTGAGGTCTACTACTTGGATCTATAGAGTGGCGCAACGGACAAGTAAGCTCATCTAGCTGGTACTATGTAGTAGCTCGGATAATCTTAGATCCAGCAGACTCCAGAATGCCAGTTGTCAAGACTCGCATATGGCACTCCCATAACAGGAAGCTGGAAATACTCAAAGCACAATGCAGTGCAAGTCTGTAAACAGAAACTTTAATCTCTAGCTATGGTTTCATCCTATCTATTATGTTTCGTGCAACTGCACGGGTCACGTCTACGCTTCTCAAGTCAGATCCGAGTACACCGTCCATGGTATTCCATGCTGTCAATTACCGCGGACGTATTGGTTCCACAATTGCAGATCGATACATCGGTACTGCTATCACTATGCCGCAGTCAATTACTCTGACTGTAGCTGACGTTCTTGGGGATCTAGAGACCACCTTGCCAGTTCTTGCTCAAGCAGTTCCTGAGAGCACCAACTCTATCAACCCAGAATACATATCAAACCTGATTAGATATGTAGCTGGATCTTTGAACCTCGACTGACCTGAGCAAGATATGCATTGGGTCCTTGGTCTAGACTGCATGACATTTGACTGGCATACCATGAAGTCATACGATAACCATGACTTTGGCTTTGGTAAGGAGACGGCCACATCCGAGCTTTGGAGGCTTCTTTGTACTTCCGTCTAGAGCCGGAGTGGGGAATGCTGGGGAGGATAAGGGTATTGAAGTGTGTTTTGGTTTGGAGGAGACTTGCTACGCCCACTTGGAGAAGGATGAAGTGTTTGCGAGTTATGCGGAGCAGAGGGGAGGGGAGGGGCTTGGGTGTCTGATGTGCCACAGCATATGTTGTTGCCAGTTGCCTGTCAGGCCTGTGTCTTTCCGCCAAGTCAAGGTTAACAAAACACGTCATACTGAGGCTATGGCTTATTACATATCTAGTCCCATTCGGCTATTCTCCAATAAATGAATGTAGTTGCACTGTATCCGCTCTGGCTGACAAGCGCCACGATACAGAGCTTGTTTTGTCAACTGCAAACCTGCATCTTGTTGCATGTGATGGCAACTGACCGAACAGAGCTATGTCTTATCCCAAGCCACTCCAACGAATGGCTTCACGGTGGCTGAAACTGTTTGCCATATGATAGGACAGAGGGAAAACAAAACACTAAGCCCAGAACATCCTGAATCAATGTATAAAATACTTGTATCATAAGTAGGGCGATTGTAGCCATTCATGGGACTGTTCATGAATATATATAGCACTGTTCGGTCTGCACCCTTATGATGATCTGAGTAGCAAAACATCCAACTTCGAATAACCTGCAACGTCGTATCTTCAACCTTAACTCGTCCAAGATGGAAGAAACCGGCGTCGCGCACAAGGTCATCTCTGTCATTCTGCGTCTTTCTGAACTCTCATCCGCCATAATTGTACTAGGCATTCTCTCGCGTTTCTGCTACCTCGCGGGCATCGCTGAAGCGCATGTCGACGGACGCATCATCTACACCATTGTCGTCGCGTGCCTCGGCATTATTTACTCCATTTGCTTCTGTCCGCCGTTTAAGGCCATGTTCTTAGGCTTTCCATTTGACTTTATCATGTTTATCATGTGGCTCGTGGCATACTGTTTGCTCCAGACGGTAATATCTCATCACACTGACAGCTAACAACACCACTGACCAGATTCCATAGAGAACCGGTAGTCATACTTGCTCTTCGAGTTGGTATTACAATTATTGGGGTTACTACTGGGGTCGCTTCTGGCGAGTCGGACCTATCGGCACGGTGAATATTGATGCGGCGGGTTGCGCCTCGTGGAGGACAGCCCTTGCATTTGCATTCATTGCGTGGTTTCTCCATCTTCTGAGTGGCATTCTTGTGAGTCCCCAAGTCGAGCAGAATAGGACAGAACTGACGCGACCAAATACAGGGTGCGTATGTATTCCGTACTTATATCAAGCTCGACGAGACAAAGACGGATCTGAAGCAACATGCAGAAAAGCTTGCCAAGTGAGCATAAACCATTCCATCGTGGTATTCAGATGATGAGCTAATGATTCTTGCACTCAAGAGGGGACCCCAAAGTCCATGGTTACCAGCGAAATATTGAACCGACAGATAATGTCTAGTCCATGATCCCTCTCACACCGTTTTAGCCTGGAGAGGGGTCAGGCGGGGTAACGTTAATGTTTTGGAGTAAGCAGCCACAAACGGCGGATGCCGAAGGAGATGCTTTCATTGATCCGCGGGATATGCCATAGCATACACAGATTGAAACAGGTGCAGCATTCAGTTAATATATTCCATTCAGTCTTTCACGGGACCATCACGAGTAGTCTCCACATTAGGCATAAACACAATGACATTTTATTGATTCAATGGTGGTTGAAGCCACCAACAAGACCCTTGGCGCATTCAACAGGATATCTAGTCACAGCTGCCCACACACCATCACTCGGTCTTACATCTGCCATCTTCGCCGGTCCTGGAAAGGTGTTAGCCTTCCGTGCCATCCCATAAGCATCAAACTCACCAAACACAAAGACAACGACAGCCTCTTTGCCTCGCCCACCCAGAATCTCGACTATAAAGTCAGATACAGCACAACAGGCGTCAAATTTGTTTGTCCCAACATATGGGACGCTCCACATGAACGCAACTTCATTCCTCCCCTCGAATCCGACGATGTGGTACGTGATTGAGCCATCAACGCCTCCGCCTATGTGACTCGACTTGCAGCGCAGCATGCCACTTTCGCCTGCCAGGATTGTCTGCGGCGGCTGAAGGTCTGACGTCTTGGTCCATTCGCCGTGGTTGAGGGCTGGCCATTCTGGCTCGGCGATGAGCTCCTCGTTGGTGTGGTTGAGAATAACGATCAGTAACTCCCTCGTGGCCATGGTGTTGTTGATCTGGGGAGTATTGATCAGATGGCAGCTGGTGATCGAGACGGGATATAATAAGAGATGAATGATATGTTGGACATGACGCACTACAACAAGAGTCCTTCGATGTACTCAGTTTAATATACTTTTGAGAGCTCCATTAGAAGATACCAAACATGTCATGGTCATCTCAGCTCTGGAGATGCTTATTGTTCATAAGGTTAAAGTTTTGGCTGTCTACACAGATGACAAGAGCACTGTAGTGTAGCTACCTTGTGGCGTTGAAACTGGAAAACTCGAATTGACAGCCCTCTGGAGATACTCAGACCAAGGAATGCCTTGAGTTGTTTAACAACACACCACCATCGAGACAACCCACCATCCACCAAGCCTTAGAAGGCGCAAGAGGCGCATCAGATCATAATAATACTCATTTAAATACAGTGTATAAGCACACTGGGAAGCTACCAACGGTCATGATGGTGGGGAAGCATCAGCGGCTGATCTGGGGGGGACGATTAGTGCGGAGAGCTGTCAAACCTTATAACTACGAAATGTCACATCGCTCAGGGCAGGCCGAGCAACCCATAACAAGGACAGACACTGAAAGTGTTTTTATATGTCGTGTCAATGCTTCCGTATAGGAGATAAAACGTCATTTCGAATCGGAGTGATAAAAGAGACACCGGATCATGAAAGGCAGGGACCCAGATAAGATATCAGCACATCCACCCTGAATTTGACTTTTAATAAAGCTTGAAGTATAATACACAGTGTCACTCAAATTTAGGCAACACGCACAACGGTCACCGACTCTAGCGAGATTTATCAAGGCCAATCTGCGGTGTTGCCCGGAGGTTCGGCCATGTCAAACTCTACGAGATGATATCGGGTGATTGAATTGCATTTGACACTTACAATGCTTGCTTTTTGAATGTTACTAGGTTCGGCAATATACTTTGACATGCCATTTTATCCAAAGTTTTTGCTTCTGCGGCAAGACTCGGGTCTCTAGAATGCGAACCCGAGCCACACGATGTAACCTCGTCTTCAGCCGCAGCGGATTCACCAAAAGCCTCACTCCAGAAAACTCCATTCAAGATACGACGTATAGAGCGTGCTTTAAGACTTTAAATAACAAACCACTTTGCCGCGGGGGAATAAATCCAGAGGGAGAATTGTCCGAAGCTTGCAATCTGGGCAACTGGTCTAGACAAATAACGTAAGGAGTCTTACGCCCGCCCGTTGCGAAAGGCTAAAGACAAGCTTTCAGCTAAGGTTAAAAAGTGTAACGGCGTGAAGCTCTAGAACCAAGTGGGAACGAATGGACCTGGGATTGTTTCAGTCATTCCGTTTCGACCAGTGTTTAGCAGGAGGTTTGATAATGTTGACTAAACAGTTTTGAGACTGGTTGGTTTTGGGGCATGGCATGATTATCGAGCATCAGCCCATTGTGTGTGCTTTTTTATGTTTTACATGTAATTTTGCGGCCACTAAAAAGAGCATTTTGACAGAATCCAAGAGCCAAGTTGACGGTCAAGTGATCTGCGCTTTCAATCGTGGAGATATTTCCAAGCGACGATTCACCGCTGATCAAAGCACAACTCCCTCCTAATAAATCTCTTGCAGCAAAGTTTGATTCTCACTCGAGCGCCTTTTTTCCCGTTTCAGATCTCGGAAAAAGCGGCATGCAACCGATAGACCCCTACGGCCCGAGACTCCTCGGTTAGCAGCACATTAGCCAATACCCATGTTCCCATCACGTCTTGGCTACAGGGGTCATATTTCTACCGGTTCCTTCTGGCGTGTCGATCTCTTGGGGAAGTCCCTCCGAGCTCCCTAAACGAGAGATCCAACTTCAATTGGTACATGTTATCTCCAGCGTATCCCTTAAGAGACCACAAGGCACCAGATAAGTACTAACAGGGGTGTTAACTAATGAGAAATGTAATATATTCAGGTACTTAGCTGCCACTTAATTTTATATGTAATAGAAGTACTAACAATCTTCTAAGTTATAAATCGCTATATTACATTATTCACAGCCCCATCTTATCATTAGTAGCCAACCTTGATTAAGGCTATTTACAGATGACTCTCTAAGCGGCTGCTTTAGCCTCTTATTATACATTCAGATTCCTTAGCAGGCTGCATAAGAGGCCTGCTTCCCTTAATTAACAGATTTATGCTATAAAATTAGTATAGAAAAGTTACTAGATTAAAATCTCTTCTTTAATCTAGCTAATTAACTATAATAATAGAAAAGGCTGCTATAAATCTTCTGCTGCTATAGGCCTTAAGAATTAAAGTAAAGCCAGTTAATTAGGGCTTTTAACTATATAATATAGCTATTAATAAGAGCTATTTCTAGGAGGAAAGAGTAGAAAATAGCCTTCTAGCTACTCTTATAGAAATAATAATTATAGTAATAATAGCTTTAAAATTAGTTACTTAAGTTAATAGCTCCTATTTTATTATTATATTTAGTACTAATTAAAAGGATCTAAAGGTTAAGGATACTATTATTACTAAATCGCTTTTTTATTACCTAGGCGCATAAGTATGTTATTATAGGCTGCTTTCTTATATATTGCTTAATCTTAGCTCTAGTAAATACAGAGGTAAGGAAGAGGATTAGGGCATTATCCTTCTAACTGATTTAGTTAACCTATAGAAGGAAAATACAAGTTAATAGAGGAAATAACTAGGGAAATATCTTATAAGGCTTTAACTTTATTATCTACAGTTAGAATTAATTTAAAGGTACCTTAATGCTACCTAAGCTTATCTTTATTATTAGCTTTTTTAAGCTTTATAAGCTCTTTATAAATACTACAGTTAAGCCAGGCTATATCTATAGCCCTAATACCTCTTTCTTAAAGAATATACTAAAGGGAAGGTAATAAGAGGTTATTAATAAATATATAATAGCTAGCATTAAGTAAGAGATTTATTAAGGTAATAATTACACTTTAGGTTAGATTTAATAATTTATTCTATAGCTTATAAGGCAGCTATCTTATAATATCTCTAGTAGTAGGCTTAAAGGTTATAGAGGGTGTATAAAAAAGCCAATAAAGAAAATAACCTTCTTTAGCTATAGCCTAAGCTTTAAAGCCTATAGGAGTAGGTTTATTCTTTATTATAATCTTAATCTTTAATTTCCCTGTAAAGCTAATAATATACTTATTAACTGCAATGTAAAGGCTAGGCTTCTAAAGCTTAAAGTAAACTTCTTAAAGAAAAGATAACTATTTATTAACTTTCTAAAAGTTAAGGGAATTATAAGCTTTAGTTAAGTTAATTATATCTTTATTATATATTTATAAATATTAAAAAATTAGAAAAAATCATTTTTAGGCTATTAGGCAGGCTATAGGATAATTAGGGAGGAATTTATAGCCTTTATTAGTTACTTAGTAGCTTTTAAGATTAGCTTCTTTATATAGACTAATATAAATAATAATACTAATAAAAAGATAAACTTCTAAAAGCATAATAGGCTCCTAAGACTTACTAAAGTTATAATCTTCTACAGTAAGGAATTTTATAGCTTTATTAGTATATTTAACCTATTTTTTAATAATTTTTTTAAGTAAAAATTAAAGAAAAGGTTAATAGGCTTAGTAAGTTATAAGGTTATTATAAAAATAATAGAATTATATTTATAGAGCTTAAGAGGTTTAAAATAATATCCCCTTTATATAGAAGGCTTATTATTCAATTAAGCTATATTATTAATAGGTTACTTAAGCTTAGAGTATTATGTGTAGATATAAAGGTTAGGGTTATAGGCATTAAATGCAGCATCTATTACAAATAGCTTTAAATATTCAATTAATGATTTTTACAGCTAAAAAATCAAGGTTACAATATCTAATTCCCGGTAGCCTTGACATACCGGTTGCAAAAGAGGGGTAAAAAGTGGGCTGATACTCAGGTGGTGCCTTGTGGTCTCTTAAGGGATAATTGTTAAACCCAATTTTTGTGATTGTTCTGTTCATTGATTGACTTCTTGCTTCTGGTATCTAGTTACCCCTCTTTTGGTCTTCCTTCAGTCATGTAATCAGCTTAATCCATCTCTAAGGCTCATTTAAGCTAAACCCCTTGCGTAATAGCTTAATCTAACTCAATTACATAATATCACCAGTTTAATACACCCCCCCAGAGTAGAAATACAGTAACCCTCTAACTGCTTGAATTCCCATTTTCAGGTTCCTCTTACTAATATACTAAAAGTCATCTAAAGTTACATCTTATTGTTATTTTGCATTTCTATTGTAATCTGAATTATTACCTGCATTTTAATGAGTTAATTAACAATTTAACTATTATAGTGCTTTAATAATAGATAAGTCCTATAGACAATAGATAGATCTCTCAATCAATTTAAATAATAGGCCTCTTAATCTTAAGATATTTAAGCCATTTTTCATTGTAAAATTTAATCTCTTTTCTTTTCTTTAAGCATCAATACTACATTTAGTATATGCCTTTCTTTCTTTAAGCTTCATTTAATACTTTTACAGTGCATTTGCTAATTATTATCTTTATAAAACCTAATATATATCTTTAAAGTTTTTATAGTATTTTCCTTGCTATTACTGCTATATTATATATACTTTTACACTTTAAAATGCTTATTTAAGGCTTATTAGCTAACTTAGAGTAGTAAATCTTCTCTTTCTAAGCCTGCCTCCCTTAAGTAAGTCACTTATTATTATAAGCTTTAAATGATTAAAACGCATTGCTAATAATCATCTAGCGAGGCTAATGCACTATCTCCCCTATCCCGCTCCCAGGTTTATTAGGCTAAGCAAAAGGCACAAGTTACTGCCACTTACACAGTAACAAACAAAATGTAAGTCTTTTACACCTCATTTCTTCATTTTAAGCTGCTATCTAACATTTCGATTTTTATAGCAACACTAAGCGATACCAAGTCCTATGCTTAGCCTGCCTTAACAGTGCTACTGCTAGTTAAAGCACTAGCAAGTGTTAGGCTAAGCTAGGCATTACGCGTTATAAGCGCTATGACCCTAGTGGCTCCTGCTGCTTAATGTAAGCATTGCAGAATAATATATTAAGTTTCATTTAGCTGATTTGAGTTGCATTAGCCCTGCTACTGCTCTGCTAGCTGCCCTCTTTTTCCTAGACTATATCTAGCAGGACTAGCATCTAGTTAAAAATTCTATAAGTATTTCTTGTAACTTGTTTTATGTTTTAAGCTGCGCTAATAATTTTGAATTTTTAGGAGAAGAATAAGCACTATACTGCAGCTAAGTGTATCTTGAAGGGTATTCTTGCTAGTAAATTCCCCTTAACTGGCAACTCTTGCCTCGCTTAGGCGAGGTGCGTTTCTTCTTTTTACGCTGCAGCTAGTAGTTTTCTATTTCAATAATAAGGAAAGTTATGCCTTTAGGCCTTTTATTTTTCTAATTTTTAAATTAATAATTTCCTCCTAAACTTAACTTAATGTAACTTTATAATATTTAATATGTAAAAACATATAATAAGGTCTAAAATGTATAAATAAAATTCAGGGTATCTTAAGTAATATTAAAAGAAATCTTATATATATCTAACTAGCTTAATGAGTCTTAAAATGGTTGTGTAAAGCTTATGTTTTAAATATTAAGCTTATCTAGGACTTCTTCAATTGATCTCTCATTAAGCCCTGCACTTTAATGTCCTTAGATGCAATCTTGAACTTCTATAAGTCTATATAGCTTATAGCTCTCTTTTAGCTTTCTGCCTTGCAGGGCCTTTATAAGACTATCTACAATAAGCTTTAAGCTTACTTTATAGCTTAGAGATATTATTTTCTTTTAAATGTATTCTTATAACTAATAGTTATAAACATTTATATGTTAAAGTTTAGTCTTTAGCTTTTATAAAGGATTCTTTAAGAGATAAATTGTCTATTAATTGTTACATATAAGGTGCAAAATGTCATTTTGAAATTTATCATTTATACTCTAGAGAAGCCTTTGTTAGAATAGCCCTTCTTTTGCAGCTTATAAGAGAGCAAGCAGCTCTGCCTTAGTTATTAAGGTAGTTATAGTATTCTGCTTATTTGCTCTCTATCTAATAAGTCCTCTATAGATCTTTATTGCATATCCTTATAAGCTTCTTTAATCTAGGGTATTATCTGCAAAAGATGCATTGCTATATATTATAAATCCTTCTCTAGGACTAAACTGCAAACTAAAGTAATGCATTACATATAGGTAATTGAGGATGCAGTTTAGACCTTCTATATGTATTTTACTTAGATTATTTATAAACTAAGATAACCTTAAAATTGCAAATGTAATATCTAATTAGCTTATTATACTTGCATAAAGGATTAATTTAATTACCCTCTTATACTAGTTTGCTGTATGCTGGTCTGCCTTTTCTTAATTTAGAAAGAGCTTCTCCCTTCCTATTGGAGAGCCATTTGCAGTATTTGCAGTATGCATCTTGTATATCTTCTTGAGATACATTATTTAAGCGACCTAAATGCATTTAGCCTTGTAATCTTAGATAACTTGCATCCTAAGAAACCATTGCAGCTTGTTGCTGCCTATTAACTTGTATTTCTCTTAAAGAGATCTTATAAGTTAAGTTGCAGAATCCCTATCTTCCTTTTTATATGCAATGACTATATTATCTATATAGAAGATAATTAGTAGATTTCCTTTCCTGTAGCAGTAACTTTCATTTAATGTAAGCTTGCAGTCTAGAGCTTATAATGTACTTTTAAACTCTATTTGCTATAAAAGCAGTATAACCTGCAGTCTATACAGTGCTCTATAGAGGAGTAATACTTAATTATCTTTTCTGCCCTTCCTAAAACCTAAAGGCAGTTTTATAAAGACATTACTCTGCAGTTTTGCATTGCAAAATGCATTAATTGCATTATATTATACTAATTTAAGATTATATTTAGTAGCAATTGCTAGGAGTATTTAAAATGACTTTCTAGTAAGGGTTACTATATACATTTTATTAGTGCTTAACCTTTACTATTAGTCTCCTTAAATAATAAGCCTTACCTTCTACTTTTATAGATATTTATATTTATTAAATTTATAAGTAAATACCTACATATAGTCTAGTATTTCTAAGTTGCAAATACGTAGATTGCTCCTTGAAATCTCTATCTAAGATCCTATCTGCTTATAACTCTCTAAATGATCTTCTTATGCCTTCTTAAACTCTATTTTAAACCTATATCTAGATAGACTGCTATAGGAACTTAGTGCTAGAGGCAGATTCTTCTAATAGTATCTCTTTCTTTCTAGAATAAGGCTTATTTAAGTCTTTTGCACTTTATACTTAGGCTTTAGTCTTCTGCTAATATATCTACTCCTTATTGCCTTTATTATTAGCTTGCTATCCTTCTCTGCAATTAGGGCAGCTATTAAGCTAGCACTAAAGGCTTAGTTTAGGATATAGAAGTCTTCCTCTATTCCTTTCCTCTCCTTTGTGTTTTAACTTATTTAGATTCTCATTTTAGCAAAGAAGCTTAAAGGTAGGCTTTCTAGTAGCATTAGGAGTAGTTTAAATCTAGCTTAAGTGTATTTTATAGGTATTTTACCTCCTTTATTATTTAACTCTACTTCCTTAGTTAGTAAGTCTTCAATTAAGCTCTTAAGGTGCATTTCTTATAACTCCTCCTTATCTATAGTCTAAATAGGTTTAGTTACTTAATTAAATTGCTTAGAGTTCAGGAGAGCTTGCAATCTTTATTGTAACTCTTTAAAGGTCTATTCCTTAATTGTCTCCTCTAGCTATGCCTTATTAGCACTAAAGAATTCTTCCTTATTAAAGATAATATTTTAAGTTATATAGACCTTATTTATAATAGGGTTCTAGACTTTAAAGATATTTAAAGAATTATAGCTAACTAGGTAACCTATCTATACCTTTAGGCTTATTCTTAATTGAAGGCGCTTTTCCTTTTTCTGTGCATTGCTTGTTAATGAGAATGCCTTACATCTAATAGCCCTTATATAACCAATTTAAGGCTAATTGCTATCTTTTGCAGTTAAAGCGCAAGAAAAGAAGTTCTTATATAGCATTTTCTACTTTAGTCCCTGTTTTAGTATTCAGTTAAGTATATATACTACTATTCTAACTATCTCTAGCTAGAGACCTAAAGGGAGATTACTATCAATTATTAGTAACCTTACCTTTTCTTTTACTACCTCCCTAGAGCGCTCTCTAGAGCCATTCTATTGCTAGGTCCTTAGTACACTCTCATTTACTTTAATTCCTTTTTATAGTAGCTATATACACATTAAATTCCCCTTTTATAGCTTATTATTAGTCTCTATAACTTATAGCTTTACTTTATATATTATCTTAAGCATTTAAGTAAAATGCTTAAGTATTACTACTAGATTTTTATTATAGCAATTTATAAAGTAATAGTTCTAATACAGTCCTAAATAGTAATCTATAATTATTACATATAATATATAACTATTTAATCCAGTTAGATAGTTATAAAAGTTAAGCAAGACTCTCTCTCTAGGTCTTAAGGGTTATTCTTACTATTTACAGTGCTCTTAACATTTTATCTTTACTAATCTACATACATTGCATTCTACTATTATTAGTCCTTTAATCTTAGCTCTAAAGGTATAGTTTATAAGATGCTCTAGACTTCTTAGTCTAGGATATCCTAGCTAATAGTGCTAAGTGCTAGCTAAGGCTTTAGATAGCTTGCATGCAGTCTAAGAGTTATATTGCAGGTATCTGGTTATAAATGAGGCACTTTTGCTTATTTTACAGGTATAATCTAGCATATACTAATTATATTCTTATCTAAGCTTATATAATGCCTAGCTATTTATATATCTTAGGATATTAACATTATTCTATTAATCCTACTAGTACCCTGCTTATTAGAGCTTGCATAGTAATACTAGATTAGTACCTATTTCTAGGCAATAGGCTACCCTCTGCAAGTTTAATATTTAAGGTTCATTCTATAGGTCTACAACTTAAATCTCTACATCCCTATATCCTAAGATTAGCAGCTATCTAGATCTAGCATATACTCCTTCTTTATATTAAGTAGTCTTTATTAACTTAAACTGCTTTAAGTTATTAAGTATATATAAAGTAATCCTAGAATCTAGGATATATAAGTTGCATAATAGGTATTTACTGCTTAATGCAAGGAATGTAGCTGCCTTTTCTAAGATTAAGGATCCTATAAGGGATAGTTAACTTAACTTCTCCCTTTAAGTGTTATTATCTATTTAGAGTTTCTGATAGAGTTCCTTGACCTCCTTATTACCCTCTAGGCATTATTTGAATAGGTCTAGCTATTTTTAGTTTAGCTAGAACTTCTTAGGTGCTATATCAGGGAAAGCTACCTAGCATGATTTACTGTTAGGATGCTTGTAATTCTTTTTATATAATATGCACTTCTTTAGCGTCTTAATAGACAGCTAGGTTCACTTTGCTAATCCCTCTCGAGATTCATTGGTCGCTGAGCGGCTTCGCTTTTTATCTTTTAAAGGCAAGCGTTATTCCTCTAAGTTTAAGGCTCAAAACGTTAATCTAAAGCTCCCTTTTGCCACTCAATTAGTATATAGTTTATTGCCTTTTCTCTTACTATCTTAAATTTCTTATCTAAACTAAGCAGAGAAGGTTAATAGAAGGTAAAATTTATTTTTAATTTCATTTTTATTTTAGCTTTATTTAATTTATAGGAAAATTTTAAAATAGTAATCTAGAGCTTACTAGAGATCTTTAAACTAAGTACTTAAGTGTTAAGCTTTAGCAATTCCTCTAAGTTTTCTAACTCTAATTGCTATTTCCTATTTAGTAATTTACTCTTTCTAGTTAGTTCTAGGGCTTAAAGCGCTTTTTAGTACTTTAAAATAGTGTTTTTACACTTATTTTCTTTTAACAGCCTTATTAATGCTACACGTAGCTTTAAGGTTCTAAAAGAATTGCAATATATTATTATAGTTATTAGATTTGCTAGCAGCAGGTAAGTATATTTTAATATAATGCAGGTTTATCTTTTCAATCATCTAATTCAGTATATTACAGATGCTATCTGCTTATTTATTATATTAATTAAAATTAGTATAATAGATATTCATTTTAGCCTTATAGGCCTCCTGCTCTGTAGGTAGCAGGTTAATATATCTAGTTATACTGCATTCCTCTCATTCAGTGCTTATACTATCTAGAAGTGACTTAATGTAAGGTCTTGCCTAGTAGTCTACAATCTTAGGTCTTTTTAGCTCTTAAATCTGCAGATTTCTAAAGAAGCTTAGATCTAATAGTCTTCCTAGCTTATATACCCTCTCTATAGTGGTTTTTATAATATATAACTGTTTAAAGGAATCCTAGTCATTTAGGCTATTAAGAAGGTAGGTCTTCATGTTTGAGTTATAAGACATCATATTGCACGTAAGTTATTGCTTCTAAGGTTTATTTTACCAGTTTGCTTTTTATTTCTGTAGTTATAGCTGCCTTAAAGAAGTATAGCTCTAAGACTCTTAATTGTTAAACCCAATTTTTGTAATTATTCTATTCATTAATTGACTTCTTGCTTCTGGTATCTAGTTACCCCTCTTTTGGTCTTCCTTCAGTCATGTGATCGGCTTAATCCATCTCTGAGGCTCGTTTAAGCTAAACCCCTTGCGTAATGGCTTAATCTGACTCAATTACATGATGTCACCGGTTTAACAATAATCTCCTTGAACTGTGCCGCAGACGCATGAAAATCAGTAACCAACAGTGCGTGTCAAAGGACCGAAGGACAAGTCCTGCGGGAATTTGCTTGCCGTCCAATAAGCTCCGTTTTCAACCGACAGTTTCGAATCCTTGCGTTTTTCCTGCTGCATGTTGAGATTAATGACAGAGTGATTCGGATCAGTGCATGCATATTTCCAGAAAAGTATGCTTCATCAGTTCTTTGTAAACCAACATCGCCCCCCGTATCTGGTGGCGTCGTCAAGCGATCTGACATTCACCACTTTACCCCTGGATTTGACAGTTTTTAGCCAGTTGCATATAATGCCCGTCTCACAAAAGGCCCGGACGTTTGTGGTGTGTGTGCCTGCCCCAGCACTGGACGCTTTTGTGAAAGATTCTGATGCTGTTTTACTGTGATTGTGCTGTAGCGTAATGATAATGATTCTCATGTGCTGATTTCGGATCCAGCACCGCCGCACACAGGCTGTATGCAGGACGTCACAGAAAGAAATACTTCGGCTTTTCATTTAATCGACGCCAACCCCATCTCGTTAGACCTGAATCTTGGTCTTTCAATTTTTAAATCTTTATATTTATGAGTTAAAGTGTCTGCTTTATATCTTGAGATATGGCTGGTGTCGCTAAAGAGGCCGTAGTGGTAAGTTACCCTCCCGATCTGGCCTGAGCAAAGATCTGGCAAGATCAGGACCAT
The DNA here is from genome assembly GCA_013183765.1 of Fusarium xylarioides. NCBI lineage: Eukaryota > Fungi > Ascomycota > Sordariomycetes > Hypocreales > Nectriaceae > Fusarium > Fusarium xylarioides. Next base: position 119,167 of record SRZU01000126.1, on the reverse strand, counting down.
GACTCGCTTGCTGACCGCGATCTACGATTCAGCCCATCGAGGCCGTGCTCTTCGGAATATCAACGCTCCTCATACTCGCTCGATTAGCCCTTCGAACAATTCGACAACATCAGAGTCTCACAGTGAGCGATTGGTTTCTCATCGCCTCTCTTCTCGATGCCGCTGCGTTATTTGGAACCGACACGGCTGCGTATAACTTGGGAGGAATGGACGAATATGATCCGAGTGCACCGCCGCGGAGTATCGAGGATCAGATCACGTTGATGAAGGTGTCGTTTGCGGGAAACTACTTCTACGATACGGGCGTATACTTCCCGAAGCTGGCGCTGTTAGCGCTTTACTTTAAGCTTATTCCACAAACGCTACCGCTACTACGCAAGTTCCTTTATGGAGTTACTGCTTTAACGGGGTCGTTTATGCTCACGACTTGTTTTCTGGATACCTTTTGGTGCGGCGCCAACGTATCTGTCAATTGGGAGCTTGATGGAGAGTGCAGCACGTTTGACTCAAAGACTGTCTTCCGGATTGACTGGGTCATGAATCTCATCTCCGACATGCTTGGTATGTTGAGTTCATTGGGGCGTTGTCCAAGTAATCACTAACATTATTGATACAGTCTTTGCACTGCCTTTTCCGCTTCTGTTTGGTCTCCAACTCAGTAGACGATACAAGGCTGGTCTGGTTGCGATTTTTGCATCTGGACTCATCACATTGGGAGCAAGCATTGGTAGATTTGCGACCGTCGAGGCAATTCACGCCTGGACCAATGTTTGTAAGTCAACTTCCTCTATCCAAAGCTCATACGACTACAATTCTTACTGACTTCCACAGACGTCCTCTCCATGACAGAGATCGCCGCCGCAATAGTCGTCGTATCTCTCCCCGCCCTCAAATCCCTCCTCCACGGCCTCGGCCTACGCTCCTCCAAGCAAAACACCACACAAACAGGCTCAGGCTACAACAAACACTCAGGTACAGTGACAACATCGAGTCACTTCAACAAGCTGTCTAGCGGCCGTGACAACCACAGAGAACTGTACGCCTCCACGGCACGCGTGGCGGCGGGCGCCGAAGAAGACTCCGGCAGTGAAGTGGAGCTGACCAACCTTCAAGGTATCTACAAGTCGGCCCGCATAAGTGTGACCTACCAGCGAAGAGAAGACGGTGACTGGCAGGGTAATTCGGGACGGGGGTGAATGAGTGCGTGTGCTGTAAGATAAATGACAGGATGGTGGATGGATGTAAGCGTTGCATTAGATATGCAGGTGGACGGACTAACAAAATGGGAAATGGCCGGGAATGAAGGTGACATGACAGCTGGTCTGACTGACCCAAGTTATGTATAATAAAGATACAAATAGAATACACAAGTTTACCATAGATCAGATCATCATGTACAGATTCTTGACTTACCCTTTGAGTTCAATACAGAGTTTTTTGAAACGTGTGAATTGAATCCCTTATTCGTGCGTTAACAAAAAAAGACTCCCTCCCTCCATCCCAAAACTCAAAGATCAACCGACACACACATCGTCTCAACATCTTCCCCTGTGAAATCCTTTCCCATGTTACATCCGTTGGTCCCAGGTTTATTCTCGTTTGCATATCAACGGAACTCCAACCCGACCAATGACCAACTCTCGGTTACAGCCCCTCCAGTTTTAGCCCCCATGTCAAAATACCAACCCTGGTCAATTTCTCTATTAAAATCCCGTAAAGCTGCTTTGGCCCGACTTGCGCCGTAGACTTGCAGCGGATAAAACTCACCCTAGGGACCTTTTAATGTTGCATTCTGTGCAGCACCTCGTTCGATGCTGTTTTTCTTTTTTTCTTCTGTAGCCGAGGTGCTGTAACGATGCGGCGCATTAAATAAGGTAAGCACCATGAACTGGGAATTTTAAAGTGTCCTGTGAACCTTAATTCCTTTTCTTTTTCTCTACTGCCGCGAGTGCACCATTTTATTTCCCGTTGTTTTTGAATCGGAAGACAATCGGATTTCACAATGGCGTTCTTTATCGATGGAAAGGACTGCATGGTAGGTTACTTCAGCTATCGGTCTTCACGTTAGGTTGTGTGCTCACAAGTGGTTAGATCTCGGAATGGATCTTGCTGGCAGCTTCTTATGTCTTTGTCGGTCTTCGAATCTACGCGCGTCTCTTCCGTGCGCGTGAGAAGTTGACTTGGTCCGATTACTTGCTGCTTCTGTCTGCCCTCGATGCTCTCGCCCTCATCATCTGCGACACTCTGACCTTCCAGATGGGTGTCATGGATGAGTATGAGACATCGGTCAAGCTCTCCAAGGTATGGTCATCTCAACACTCAGGATACATCACGCGACTAACTAGTCTATCTAGATCTCATTCGCCTCCAACTACTTCTACGATGTCGGCATGGGCTTTCCCAAGATGAGCATGCTTGCTTTCTACTGGGCCTACTTCCTCCCCTCTACTGGCATGAGTTCCGGTATGCGAAAGGCTCTCTATGGCATCACTGCCTTTGTTTGCGCATCATACATGGCGATCCTCTGGGATGATACTTTCTTCTGTGGAAAGGATGTTTCCGTTCAGTGGTCTCAGGAGGAGGGCGCTTGCAGTGTCTTCTATGCGCCTGAGCCCTTCATTCTCAACTTTACCCTGAACTTGGCCTGTTATCTTGCTGGTATGTTGACGTGCCCTTCTCCTTGTCGCGCTTCGCCAGATGCTAATTGATCTACAGTCTACGCCCTCCCTCTCATCCTGCTGGTCCAGGGTGTTCTCCAGCCCTCCAAAGGTGTCACTGCTACCTTCGTTCTTGGAGCTCTGACAATTTGCACCACCATTGTGCGATTTGTCACTCTCAAGGTTGGCACTGGCCAAGAGAATCTTGTTTGTAAGTCGTCCCTCTCTCGGACAATACCTAATCAGCTTCTAACATCTTTGTTCTAGACCCTATGAGTATGCTTGAGATGGCACTTGCTATTACTGTTGTCGCGCTACCAGGCTTGAAGCCACTTGTTGATCGCTCCCCAAAGCACGAGACGAGGAGCGAAGTGATTGAGATCAAGAACTAAGGAAGGACAATATTTTTACCTCGTCCTTCAGCTACTTAGCTTGTTACTTCTCTTTCGCGAGAGTAGCAATTGTTCTCTTCTATAAAAATGTTTTAAGCTGTGCTACACTTATCCCATGCTCCGTGCACTAGATATTGTAATGAATTGGTTGATTGAGGGTCGTTGCAGTCTAATAATAGAACATCGCTTGCGTCCTGGCCGTGCTTGGTGGACAGTGGCTGGGTATCTTTTCTCTGTGGCTGTGCTTAGCTCGTTCACACGCGTTCGTGGCTGTGTTTCGCGTTCACTGGTCTCTGTAGGGTAAATCAATTCACGTTTACAATAAGTTACATCCTGGGAATATTTAACAACTGCAAAAAGAATAAAGCGTCCAGATAGGTAAAACTAAAAGAAAAAGACATTCCCATTAATTTACTGATAACAGTAAGAATTGACCGTGATTACAAGTTCACGTTCCCATTCCCACGTCGGGAGATAGAAAGTCCCGAATCATCACCAAAAATCAGATCGTGACATTGCGTCAGATTTCTTCGGGGTTTACCAGCTCCCGAACGTGACATGAGCAAATATCTAGCCAATGACACTCCTAAAATGATATCGTGCATGGAAGATCGGGAGGTAGCAAATTTAATTTTCGCGTCACAGTGTCTATTCAATAATTGATTATAAAAGACATCCGAACCCAATCTACATTACCTATCTCTACCACTTTTCGGTCTCGCAGCGTCTTAGATACTCCAAGATGGGAATCTCAACTGTTCCACCAATCGCAATTATCGGCGGTGGCCCGTGCGGCCTCATGTTAGCACGTCTGCTCCAAACAGCAAGCATCAATTATGTCGTTTTTGAACGCGACGAATTTCCAACATCAACCCTCAGAAGCCAAGGCGGTACCTTAGACATCCACAGAGACTCAGGCCAAGAAGCGCTTCGTCGCGCGGGTCTCCACGACCAATTTCGATCATTGGCTCGATACGATGCAACGACAATGACGTTGATGGACTTTCAAGTGAAGTTTCGGGCTTCATTTGGAGACGATGATGGTGGTGATAGACCGGAGATTGATCGCCAACAGCTTCGACAGTTGTTACTCAATTCTTTGTCAACTGATCGTATTCGCTGGGGCAAGATATTGGATGCCGTTGATAAGAAAGAAAATGGGGAAGCGCGTGATTTGACTCTCAAGTTTCGCGACGGATCGTGCGAAAGTGGCTTTCGACTCATTGTCGGAGCAGATGGTGCTTGGAGCAAAGTGCGATCTCTCGTGAGTATTAATTGCCTCGGTTCGTCAGATTAGCAGCTAACATTGTTCACAGGTCACTGATGCTAAACCTATCTACTCTGGCAAATCATTCATCGAAGGCAGAATATCCCCAGACAACTCACAGCACAAACTTGCGCAACAAATAGCAGGCAAAGGAACAGCCATGGCAATGAGTGCCAAATCCACTCTCGCAGTCCAGCAATTATCCGATGCGTCATACCGGGTGTACATGGGCGTAATGGCACCCGAGTCCTTGACTCGTCCCGGCGGTGATGCTGATCCAAATGACATGGACAAAGCGCGAAAAACAATGCTTGGACCTGGAGGTTTCTACGAGACTTGGACACAGGACTTGAGACGCTTGATCGAGGCTTCAGAGGGACCATGGCGACCCTGGCCACTTTATCGCCTCGACAAGACCCCCTTCTCTTCTAACGATGGAGAAGTACGCGATGACCGAACAAGATGGAAACGCGTTCCCGGCGTTGTTCTGCTCGGCGACGCTGCACATCTCGCTACTCCAAATGGCGAAGGCGTGAACCAAGCCATGTATGACGCGCTCGTACTATTTGACCAAATTATTGCTGAAGCTGGGTCTCTTGGAGGAAGCTACGATCAAAAAGCTGATGTTGAAGCTCTAGAGCGCGCTATTGTTGCTTATGAGGAGAAAATGCGACCTAGAGCTTATGAACATATCCAGAGCAGTATCGACATGGAAGATATGATGTATGCTGATGATGGGGCTCAGCGCATGATAGAAGCTTTTGAATGTGCTCATGCCGAGAGCTAGATCAGTCACCGCAGTCACAGCTGCGCATTACTTATCAATATTCACTCAAATCTTATATAATACTATAATAGAATAATTTATATCTCGCCCCTTAATAACGCGTCCGCAACATCCTGCGATCTTCATGCCACGGACCAAAACCGCATTAATTCCATCATGGCAGTGCACTCTTATCCCGACCAATAACCTCATCTGAATTTCGGATTACTTCCCCCACATGATTCCGTGGCGCATGGCTAATCCAGATGACGTTAGCTCCCGTAACCTTGAGAAAAGCCGAAAACTCCACATAATTTTCGGGTTGTGGGAGGTCTAAGTGAACGCGAATACATCCCAGTCCTTCATTATGCCGTTAGGAAGCTCCACTCGGATCGGTATTGCGTAACGTACGTGCAAGCCTGTAATTCTCCGAGCCACCAATCCGAAGGAATGTATTATATATAAAAGAGAACCTAATCGCTTCTCATTATGCTTCTTTACAACCTTCTCACTCATCAATTCTTTACTCAACATGGTTTCTTTCAAGTCCATCGCTTCAGCGGGTTTCGTTCTCGCTGGTCTTGTCTCTGCTCATCCTGGTGAGAAGCATGATCATCAGAAGATCAAGAGACAGATCCAGACCCGTGATACCATCGCCAACTTGGGCCAGCGGTCGCTGAATGCGTGCTCTGGTTCTTTGCATGCTCGGGAGCTGAAAGCTCGTTCGATTGCTCGCCGAGCAGAGAAGGTTGAGAAACTCCGTAAGAGACTTGGTATCAAGACCGGTATGCTGGAACATCCTCTCTACTTTATTTTGGTACTAATATTTTTCAACAGCCGCTAAGAAGCACCGCCGTGATGAAGACGATATTGTGAAGTGGGAAGCTGTCAACCACAACAAGACTGGAGTCTCAGACAACAACATGTTCACTCCTCTCGAGACAGTCTTTGGCGCCAACTCCAGCTGTATCCTATCCCCCGAGATCACTGCCGGTCCTTACTACATCGTCGGCGAATACCTGCGATCCAACGTCATCGAAACAGAGTTCTGCGACGGTGTCCCTCTGTTCCTCGAGGTCCAATACGTCGATGTCTCCACCTGCAATGGAGTCCCCAATCTGGCCACCGATGTTTGGAACTGCAATGCCACTGGTGTTTACTCCGGTGTTAGCTCCCAAGCTGGTCTGAACACCACTTTCCTCCGTGGTATTCAGATCACCGACCACGATGGTGTTGTTCAGTTTGAGACCATTTTCCCTGGTCATTACGAGGGACGTGCTACCCATACTCATCTCCTCACCCACGCCAATGCATCGGTCTCTTCCAACGGCACTATCCAGGTCTATAACAGTCCTGTTCAACACATTGGCCAGCTTTTCTGGCCCGAGGATCTTCGTGAGGAAGTCGAAGCTCTTGCTCCTTATAACACCAACACGGTTGAAGTGACCACAAACGAGGAGGACATGTGGTCTGTTCTTCAGGCCGATGAGTCTTACGACCCTTTCCCTCAGTATGTCTACCTGGGAGACTCTGTTCAGGATGGAATCTTTGCTTGGATCCAAATCGGCATCAACACTACTGCCGACTACACCTCGGATGAGTACTACGGTGTTGCTGGATACTTGGCTAGCGATGGTGGTCATGCTTTGGACAGCGGTATTGGTGGTGGCGGTGGCCAGGGAGGTCAACCTCCATCGGGCAGTGGCACTCCTCCTGCTGGCCAGCCCACTGGAACTCGCTCTGCCTAAACAGTTAGAGATAGACTCTCTCTATGATCAGTGAGGCCGCAGAGTAATAAATTGTTTAAGAAGCTTAGAATGAAGGCGATTGGTGGGTCAACAGGTGTATGTCGCTCCAAGGCTGGTTGTTGATGGAAGAAGAGGAAAGGAAAACGAATAAATAGATCATATCACCTGGGCGAATGTATAGAAACGCGCTGTATAAAACCAAGAATTTGACTATATCTTTCCATGTCCACCGACTGCCGGCCTTGTCATGTTCAGTCCTATTATCTGGAGCCTCATATTTGCGTGAGTTCCTGACTTCGCTGGTTGCTTCTGGTGAGTCGAATGCAGGTTGAGGTCTGGGTATAAGGCCAGATGGTCTTATGACTCGTAATTCCGCGAGCTAGGACAATTAGTTCTGACCAAATTGATCAGGTGTCCACTGCGATTGGTTTTACCCATCATCATCTGGATTAGGACCGGGTGCCGTTGGCTGCTGACCAGGAGGCAGCGCCGGACCACCGTCTGTTCTCACCCATGGCGACTGTATAGTTCCATCGTCGCGCAAGATCCAATACTCCAGAGGAGAAGCACTCCCAATATCCCAAGGCCATCCTTGGGTATCCACATTGCTACCTTCATTTAATAAAATGACGAATGCAGGAGCATCAGTGTTTGAGTGCTTTTTGCTCACAGGCAGCACATTAAAGGACATGTTTATAATCCCGGGGGTGCCAACCCATGAAGGCCAATAGCTTGGATCTGTCGTCGTTGTTAAGCCCATCCGCCCTTCGATAAGGTACCCCTGGAGGGGTAGATCACCATCTCGCGAGTAGATTGTCGCGAAACCCTTGAGCGGGTGGGCTGTCTCGTCGAATCTGAACTCGACTTCGGGGTAGATACCTTCTGCGTCGTCACATGGCGCCGGGTAGAGCTCATAAGCCTGCGAAAGGGAAAGAGAGTTGGGGAACTCATTGAAAGGGCTTATCATGTGTGGATCGCCTGCTATGGGCGTGTAGTTCTTGACGTGGGAATTGTTACGCCACATTCTGAACCAGTTGGTCAGGTTTGACCCTTCATCATGGTAGTTGACCTTGAATTTCTTGACAAATGCCGGAAATTGTTGATATGCCGTTTCGAAGACCTGAGTTACATTGGCAGCAAATTGACTCGTTATCTGATCAACTTCATTTTGGATCTCTTGTGGTGTTGTAGTCTTATCTGCAAGATCTGGTGTTTTTGGGCCAGCTTAGTGATGCGCTCTCAGCGAGGTAGAAAGGACTGACCTTGTATCGCGATTATCTGGCATGCCAAAGCAAAGCCCGCCACGCCGAATGCCCACCCGAGTGACTGGTCAAAGTCAACAAGGTATTCCTGAAGAATCAGCGCATCCTGGGAGTACATCTTGTCGTAGCTTTGATCATGCCATATTCTGACAAGAGGGGTTGCTCCAGACACTCCAGAAGGTGCTTCACCCTGTCCAGTCAAAATGTTGAAGATATTCAGGACGTTAGAGGCTGCACCATCTGCACCCTTGCCATTGAAGGCTTGAAGATATCTGTTAATCTCCTCGGTGTCATTGTTTTTGACGGCAGTAGGATATCCTTCCTGCCAGTTCTGGATTACCAAGAGAGAGGAGTGCAACATCCCGATATCCGCCAGCTGCTCTTGTTGAACCTGGATGGTCTGAAGCGTTTGTTGAATGTCGTTCAACGCGCTCATGATCTGATCCTGGCGCTCTTCGGCGGCTTGGTCCGCCTGTTCCTTTTGGATCAAGCTGATAGCGATTTTGGCGATGGTCGCAGCGACCTGACCAGCGGCTGCCGCCATGACTGTTTGTGTAAGATTGGAAAATTGGAAAAGGAGTAGGTTTCTTGATAGATTTGGAAGTGGGATGGTGAGGTTTGGTCAGGTAATTCGTCTGGACTCTTGCTGAATATATGGTTGTCCTCTACGAACCTTTTACTTGCTATCACGTGTAGCTAGGTACAGAGTTAAGCTCGGTGGCTGAATCATACTTTTATAGAGCTCTATCTGCAGCATATTATCACGAATATGGACAAGTCCATCGTGAAATGTGTTGCCGTGACTCTCACTGCCACAATCAGCTCAACTCTTTTAGGGTGCACATTTTGGTCTCGAAGGGCCTGTGGACAGTAGATACACGATTGCGGTATAGACCGAGACCCCAGTGTACCCAAACTGAGTCTAGTGTCGCAGATGGCTTATTTTGTTGTAGTAGGTACCGCTGAGTTCCAAGTGGGGTACTAATGCACACTATTTCATAGCCTATCGTAAACATGCATAAATAAACCTTTGTCCTCCTATCAACTGAAACATCAGTGCAGGTAGTAAGCTGTGGAATAGGTCTAGACCTAGGGCTGCGATGCGATACATCAAGCCATTTCATCAACTATTGGATATCTTTCCAAATTGAGCTACTTTCAGCTTCCCAAGTTCAATGCAACCGGTCTAGACTGAATTGTGGCTACCTGAAGATGCATTGTGATAATAATACATGGACACACCGGCTCTTGGGAGACAAAGACTCACAATCTGCGAAGCTAGCTTCAATATTGACTATTAGCCTTATATAACTATAGCTGCCTAGCAAACCTCACTAGGGACATGTATCCCAACGAAGTTGCCTTACAACTCAAATCCCGGTTCGAGCTCCCAGTCGTAAAGAAACCTAACATCAACATGATCACCCAGAAGACCTGTCACCCCGACTCTCACTTCCTCATCTGGCACCAGATCGATAAAGTTGTTGTCAAAGACCAAGTTCTTACCATCACTGCCGGATGCACTCAACACAACTCCTTTGGCCGGTGCATTGGCTCTCACAATGACTGCTGATCCATCGTCCACTATTTCCGTAGTGACCTTTAGATCAGGAGACATGTGCACATATTTGAGAGGCTCTGGCCAGCTCACCCATCTGGCTAGTTGTTCTCCAGATGAGACATCTTGTATGTACGCAACCAAGACTGTTTCATCTGGGTTAGGGATCTCCAGCCCAGCCACAAGTTCAGTGGAACGGTTTCCTTTCAGAACATGTTCCTTGGACGCGACCGCATCCTTCCATTGGACTGACTTTCCGCTTTGGATATCAAAGGCCTTGACCTCCAGGTTGACTCTCACCTCTTCGAGATGACCATTGACAGCCCAAACGTCCACCTTGTGCTTCTTATCGAGATAGCCAGTGGTGATATAAGGTGGCTTCTCTGTGACGACTCGTTCCATCCCGACAACCATCTTATCGAGTGCTCGTTTAGTGATGTAGTAAGCAGGTTTGGGATTCATGTCTACATCAACAAGCGCCCAGCTGATACCAGGCCAGATGTCGTTTAACTGCCAGACCAAGACGCCGCCACAGTTCTCTTCCCCAGGTCCTCGGAACTCACGCCGCCAACAGTTGTAAGCATACGCCATCGCTTCGGCCTGAAGGAACTGTGTGCAGTACACAAAGTCCTTGAGGGGGTTCATTCGAAAGCGGTAGTTCTCGCCCATATACATTGGGTATCGTCTCTGATGACCGGGACCTTTATCATGGACGTCAAAGGTCCTCGACTGTGCATGACGCTCTTTGGGAGATGTGATAGCTCGGTGAAGCGTCTGGAGACTGGGAGCTGACTCGAAGCCGAATTCTGAGATGAAGCGAGACGTGTAGGCTTTATAGTCCTCGTATGGTGACATCTTGCCATGCCAGACATCCCAGCAGTGCGTGTCACCAACCGTTGTGTCGTTGGAGAAGCTTCCACCATACGGAGAGCTAATCCAATACGGGACATCAGTGCCTGATGCTTTGATGACGGAAGGGAGAGTGCGTTCGTAGATCTCGCGTGCTGGAAATGTGGTCTTGTCCCATGGACCGGTCGTGTCACTGTAGTCAACATCCCAACAACGATCTCCGTCTGCACACATATAATCCTCATTGTTTCCGCACCATAAGACAAGAGAGGGATGATGACCAACACGCTGCACGTGTTGCTCCGCTTCGATCTTGGAATTGGCAACGAAGTCTGGGGAGGCCGGGTAATTGCCGCATGCGAATAAGAAGTCTTGCCAGACCATGATGCCTTCACGGTCACATATTTCATAAAAGTCGTCGCTCTCAACAATACCGCCTCCCCAGACACGAATCATGGACTGATTGCCTGCTTTGGCAAGGGTGATCCATTTCTCGTAGGTACTCTTTGACACTCGCGGCAGCATGAAGTCCGCGGGGATCCAACATGAGCCTCCGCTGAAGAGACGAATGTTGTTGACTTCAAAGATGAATGAAGTGCCTGGCTGGTCCTTGAGTGCGTGTTGTAGTAGACGCAATCTTCTGATACCCAACTTTCTGCTCACAGTATGATTCGGAATGCTGACTTGAAGGAGATAGAGGTTTTGCTCTCCATATAAGAACGGATACCATAGTTTCGGTTTGTTGAGCTTGACCGTGAACGATAAGGCTCCTTTGACCGATTTCGATGCCTTATCGTCAACAACAATGGCTCCTGTTTCAACGTCCAGTAATTGAACTTTAACCTCGTTGATACTGTCATGACCCTCTAATTGGGCTTCGACTTTGATGTCCACAGAAGAGAGATCTGGGGCAACATTCTGGGTGACCTTGAGATCACAGATGCGTGACTCGTAGACTTCTAAGTAAATGGGCTTCCAGGGACCGCTGGTGTTGATAGCTGGTCCCCAGTCCCAACCCCAATGGTATTGAGCCTTCCTCACGAAGAGTCTCTCAGACCCGCCAAAGTTGACACCCCTTCCAACCTTGAGCGTCTTGTATCCAATACGCTCACGTTCAGAACGACCATATGCTGGAGCAGCTTTGAACCTCAGCTCAAGAACGGATGGCTTCTCCCTGCCCCGCAACATGTTGGTGACATCAATGCGATGAGACCTGTGCATATTGTCGCTAAACAAGATATGCGCATCGTTCAGATATACGTCAACTACTGTATCAAGGCCCTCGAACACAAGTTCAACCTTTTCAGACGGTTTCAAATTGACGGGAGAGATCTCCTCGGTGCGATACGTCCAGTCAGCATCATTTACCCAAAGACACTTCAGTTCGTTGATGTCGATATATGGATCGGGGATCAGCTCGTGACGCAAAAGATCAATAAGAGCAACAGTTGGGAACTGGGCGACAGGTAGGAAGGATGAAGCAGTCCCATCGTTTAGAGAACTGGCTTGCTTGAACTTCCAACCTTTGTCCAAGTGGATTTGGCGCACCATGATTACTGCGAGAGAAAAGATATTAGTGAGAATGGTGAGTGAAGTGGCTGCTCTGAAGGACGTCGGACAGTCGATGCGGGGAACCTACAACTTATGTTCTGACTATGGGGGTTACACCGGAAGTGGATTAACGAACCAGTCGGCGATTTATCCGCCAGAACATGATTGATGATCAGTACGGAAGACTATAGGGCTCAGTGGCTCAAAAGTCATTTCGTAGTAGGCCGACCCCCCCCCGTAGGGCGCCCTAGGTTACATTTGTATCTATCTGATTTTTGAATTGAATTATTGTGGGCCCCTTATATAAGCTAAAATGGGCCCTTTAGGGTCACGTAACAACGTGATATACATTTCCTCGCGATCCTAGCTTTAGCTTCATTTTCTTCCTCCAAAATCAACAACACCTCACAAGGTAAGAATTCCTCACTTTCCCTTGCCTGCACATACCTGCAATAGCCTTATATAACCTAATAAATGTATTTTCAGAATTGCACGCTTCTAATCTTTCATATAATGCTATTTTCATTCCCCTATAAGCACTTTACCCTGCCTGATTTAGCACCTGCACTACAGCGCTTATACAGGTAACTTTTACTTTATATAAACCTATCCCTTACCTTATATATACCCTTAATTAATACTATATAGCTTTTATTATTTTTATATAATTAAAAGCTTTATTTTTATATATCTTTTATTTTATTATATATATATTTAATGCATTTAATTTATAGCTAACTGCTAATATTTTTCTTATAGTATTAATACCTTCTTTTAAACTAATTCTATCTATATAAATGTATATATAACCTAATCTAAGTACTATACTACTTAAGCTAAAGGTAAAGCTAAAGAAGCGCAAGATAAAGCTTAAGAAGGAAGTATAATTAGCTAAAGAGGCTAAGGACCTACATAAAGCCAAAGAGGAAGCTATAGCTGTAAAGAAGGCCTAAGAGAAGAAGGATAATATAGCTAAGAAGAGGGCTAAAATAGCAAGAAAGAAGGCTAAAGAAGCTAAAAAGGTAAAAAAGGAAGCTAAAGAAGCTACTAAGAAGGACCCTAAGAAAGATAACTTTAACTCTAATAGTAAAGATAACTTTAATAGTAATAAAGTTAACTGTATTAGCTGCATTATAGCATATAACTAAAATAAAGACTATTTAATTTAGAAGAAGCTTTTATAAAAGGATTTAAGTAACTACTTTAAGTATCTTCTTAAGGAAATCTATAGTAAAGGTATTAGTAATTTTAACTAAACTATTAAATAACTTACTATATAGCCTAATTTAACTATTTAGGTCTTCTATTACACTTTAAAGAAGTATAGCTATAAGGATATTAAGGCTATTTACCTTAATATTTAAGGTATAAGTTATATACTATATAAAGCTTTATATTATATTATATTAACTTATTTAGAAACCTATTAAGCCTTATAAACTTAAGCTATAAGAGTTTAAAAAGGGAACTATAAACCCTTATATTATAATATTCTCTTCTTAGAATGCTAATGCTATGCTCTACTACCTTTATAGTATCTTATAATTTAAATTAGAAGTTTATAATAAGTATAAGAAGGAGAATAAAGCTCTTACTAAATGTTATATTTACCTTTTTAAGCTTACTAGGTATATTAACTGTAATTAGAACTATTTAAGGCCTTAATACTCCTTTTCTTATATATAATACTATATATAGACTTATTTACTCTTATATTAACTCTTAAATAGCTTTTAAGTATAAATATAATAGTAGTAATAATAATAGTAAATTAGAGCTAGATAGTACTATAAAGGCTACTATAGAGCTTCTTAATTTACTTAATTGTACTACTTGCTAGTTGCTTTTTAAATTCTTTAAGAGAGCTATAGACTCTATAAAGAGTAAAAAGAAGAAGGCTAAGAAAAGCAAGAATTAAGATAATTATATACCCTATAAGCTACTTTAAAATAATACTAATATTAATATAGCTATAGTAGCTTAATCTTTATCTTTATTATTTTTAAAGATATAATTTAATAATTAATAATGCTATAATAAGCATTTTAAGTATATAATAGAGTTTATAGTAGCATATTAAGTACTATAAAATACTATAATATACCTAGAGAAAAGGTTTTTATTAGTATACTAGGTACTATAAAGCAATATAATATATATAGTCTAGGGTAAAAAGTTTTTTAATTGCTTTATTTTATCTTCTAATAAAACATTATAATTAATAAGGTTATTAAGGTTATATAACCTTTTACTAGTATATATAGTCTTAAAATGCTATATAAGCTTTTTTACCTAGTATTCTTTCTTTTTTATATAAGATACTATAAGCTCTTATAATAAGTACATTTAATTGCCTTTTAAAAGACTTAATGCTATTTTGCTTCTAAATTGAATAATAGAGGGATATTAAGCAATATACTATAAATAAGCTTATAGAGTATATATTAGCAGAGTTTAATATATCTATATTCTATATAATATTAAATTAATACTTTAAAATATAGCAAGAAGATTAATTAATATTAATTACTAAATAAGCCTATATAGAAGATACTAAAGCCTTATAAAGCTATATTAAAGAGCTCTTCTTTTATAACATTCTTAAAGATAAGAATATCCTATGCTAACTACAGAAAGAAGGCTTTATAGTTACACTTATAGGCTTAGAGAGGATATAATAAGACCTTAATATATATTAATATTCTACTTCTAAGTAAAAAGCAGTATAGTTAGCTAAATTGCATAAATTCTTTAAGAATAATACTTTACTAAGCACTAAGCTTTAAACATTTAGTTAAATCTATCTCTATATCTATATCTGCTAGCAAGAACTATCTCTTAGTAGAGATACTATATATAAAGCCTTTTAAAGCTTTTTACCTATAAATATCTCTAATTAATAGAATATAATGCAGTATTGCTAAATGGGATAGATAGCCCTAGGCCTTAACTTTATATAGTTAATTAATGCTTATAATAAGCTAAAGGCCTAAGGTATAGGTATATATGCTTCTATTAATGCTTACTTACAGTACATTATATAGCTTTATGTAGGTATATTAGCTAATATATTATGCAGTATGCTTAAGTAATATCTTTATATTATTAAAGGCTAAGGTTATATACTTCTTATAGTCTAATCTAATTGTAGTAATAAAACCCTCCTTATAGCTAGTATATATTATTACCTTTTACAATTGCATAATACTATAGAAGGTAATATAGACTAATTTATCTAATTTAATAATTACTAGATATATAGCAAAAGTATATAAAATAAAAGGATTAAGAGCTAGTAGTGTTAACTAAATAATAGTTAAGCAGGTTACTAGCATATATATAGCCCTATATAGCTCTATGCACTTATATATATTAACTATAAATAGGCATTTTTTGCTAGAATTACTGCTAAAGGTAACTTTTTACTAGATTCTATTCTAGATTAAGTTGCAATTCTATATCTCTATATGCTAATAATATATATAGAGCTCTCTAAGTTTATAATGCTTTAGAATTTATACTATATACATAAATAACCTACTAGGCTACATATCATTTCTAGTTAGCCTTAGGTCTTATACCATTAACTAGAGGCCTAAGAAGTAGAAGACTTTACTTTTCCTATCCCTTCTAATTAACTATAGATAATTATAAAGCTTTATAATAATAATTAGATTAATATTAATGCATATTTACCTAAAGATATAATTAAAGTATATAATAAGATTCTTAAGAGGGAAGTCTTTTCTACTAAAAGCCTTAATAGCCTAAAATACTTTATATACCTATTCCTATAAAGCTAATTAGAAGAGTATATACTTAATAGGTATTAACTAGCTATTAGACTCCTTCTAATACCTATAAGAGGGATTAATTGCATATAGGATTATTTAGCTACTTATAATATTAATATTATAACCCTAAACTAAGAAGCAGTTAATACTAATAAGATTAACTTTATATAGCCTTATATAATATAAAAGAAGGCATTTTATATATATATTGCTACTTAAACCTTTATAGTAATGCTATATTTTACTTAAAGTAAGTATTAGTTTTTATAGCCTTCTCTTTTACCTCTTCTATATAATTTATTTCTTTTATACTATTTAAAAATGCCTTAAATGCAGCTAAAGTAAAGCTTTCTATATTACTTTTATTTCTTTTCTCTTTTATAATTAACTTTTAAGGTATTTTAACTTTAATCTTATCTTTTATGCTCTTTTCCTTCTTAGTAGGCTATATTACCTCCTTCTTTATTCCCTTTTTCTTTTTTATTCCCTTCTTTTACTTTAGCTTAGTTATGCATTTAGAAGTGCTTCTTTCTACTTCTATTAATTCTACTTACTTAATATATCTCTTAGAAAGATAAATAATAGTATTTTCTTCTAAATTATCCTATTTATTAAAATAGAAGAATAAAAGATTAATAGGAATTTTAGCTCTTAAAAGGAGTAAAATATTTACCTTATTAAAGAAATCCTTTAATTATATAATATTATATATAATATTATTAAAGTATTTAAGCTTATATAAGCTTATAGTAGTATTAAACTTAGAAATAAGCTTTTACTTTATTATAGCTAGTAATGCCTAGAAGCTTAATATAAGAAATATAACTATAGTAGCATATAATAGGTATAAAGCAGTTAGTATAACCTTAATCTTGCTCTTATAGCTAAAGGACCTAGTAGAAGGCCTATTGTATTTTATAATAGCTATACTAGTAACTATATCCTTAACCCTAGATATAATATAAAACTTAATATACATTTTAATTATAGTTAGGCTACTATAGGCTATTAATATAATGCTTCTTTACTAGCTTTTAATAGCTATATTATAGGCATTATTATATATTAAAGGGATTAATTAAGATTATTTAGTTAGTATTATTATTAAAATGCTTTATATAGAGACTACTAGGGTAGCTTATAGGCTATTAGTAAGGTTAATAACCTTACTAATAGTAAGTAACTGGCTATAAGATAGGCAGAAAATAGCATTTATAATATTATTTAGCTTTATATAAATATTACTATAGTATTTATTACTTTTTAAGTAGTATTTAATATACTCTATAAAGAAGAATAATATATATAATAGAATAATAAGTCTATATAGATTAAAATAGAGCCCTATAATTATCTAAGTATACTTAAATATGCTATAAGTAGAAGGTATTAACCCTATACTTAGTAATACTATACTATATAAATAAATTTAGTAAAGTAATAAAAGGTTATTTATATATATATTTTAGCTTATAATGCATATATAGGGTAAGTCTAGTAAAGAAAATCTCTTACTTCTGACTTTTAAGCTACTAAGCCTTATAGTCTTCTATAATTAGATGTATACAGTCTTACATTAGTAGGTAAAGTGCTTAATCTCTACTAATAGCTAACTATAGCAATAATATATAGATCTATGCTAGCTGCAGTTTAATAAATAGCTTCTATTTATTAAGACTTGCAGGCCTTAATTATATATAGTTAATAAACTAAAGTATAATATAATTAAAATAAAATAGGTCTTAAGCCTAATTATAATTATATAAAAGACCCTAGTATATGTAAATCTAAGCCTTTATCTTTTCCTTCTTGCTAGCAATAGATAAAGTCTTAGTATTGCTTAAGGCCTTAATAGCAACTTTATTATTAAAAAGAGCTAAAATCTCTTTAAGGGTTATTCTCTTAGTCTTAGGGAAAAACAGGGTAAAGATAATAGTATAAATAATTATAAATGCTATTATAATTAAATAAAACCTCTAACTAATAGTTTTAAAAGCAGTTAGTATAGCCTAAAGAAGAGTAGGAGAACTAATAAAGAGACTAGTATAGGATATTATAAATCCTTTACCTTAAAGATAAGTAGGCTAGATCTTAGAGCTGTAGATATAAGTTAAGGCATCTATATAGGTAGTATAGAAGGTAAGGTGCAGATACAAGAAGAAGATACTAGCTAAATTGCTACCTTTATTAGTTATGCTGCTATAGAGAGCAACTATAATGCTTACACTAAGAAGTAAAATGGCATAGCTAATAAGGCTAGTAACTATTAACTATTTTCTTCTAATATAGTTAAGAAGAATAGCATTAATAGCATTACAGATAAGTCCTTTAGTTAGCTATCTAGCTAAGAGTATAAGACTAGTAGAAGCACTATATCTAAGAGCTGCATACAGTAAGGGCCTATAATTATTAATGACAGTTATTCCTGTAAGTTAGCTAGCAAGAAGAGTCATGAAACCAATTAAGGCCTATTTGTGATAATAAGGAACAGTAAAGAGGGAAGCCTAAGATAATAGCAGATAGCATTTAAGCTTTACCTAAGCATAGATCTAGGAAAACTTAGCCTTAGCTATATAGTTATTAGGATTGTTTAGGTCTCTGTAGATGCACTGCAAAACAGCCTTGGCTCTTTTATGCTAATTATTGTTAATAAGCTATTAGGAAGACTTAGGAATAAAGTAGATATTGCATGCTAGAATAAGCAGAGGCAAGCACTATATAGCCAGAGGAAGGCGCTATTAAGCTCTATCTGCATTTATAAAGTAAAAGCTAAATCTAACCTAAGCAGATAATAAGGATCTAATTAAGATAGAAATACTATAAAGACTAACTAGGAGACCATAAGCATAAAGAGGTATAACCTTACTCTACTAAAGGGGCATAAGCATAATAAGACTACTAATAGTAAGACCTATAAGAAACCTTATAATAAGATATATTGCTAGGTAGATAAATCTAGCTTAAAGTCTACTGCTAATAATAGCAAGTAAGCTAGCTAGGAATATAGCCTTATATTAACTGTACTTATTAGTAATAGCTCTAAAGCTTAAGGTACTAATAAGGCTACTGCCCTAGAAGAGACTGTTAATTGCACTAATAAGGGCGGATACATTACTAGCTATATTAAGGCTAAAGTAATAGAGAAAGGATAATTAGCTAAGGGTTAATCTAATAATAGTAAAGCAGTATCTATAGGTAATACTCCTAAAAGTTATAAAGGTAATAATCTATTAACTTAATAATTAGATAGGATTTAATAATATAGTAAAGTAGTATATATAAGAATATTATAGCTACTAAGTAATTTACTATAAAACTTAATAAGTGCTATAATATAGTATTAGAAGCTTAAAGGTAATAATATGCAAGATAGTTATATAGCTTATCTAGATCTTATAAATACATTAAATAGTTTAAATACTCTTACTGCTACTAATAGACTATCTTATGCTAGACTATTATAACCTTAGCTAGGCAATATAGTAGTTTACTAAAGTAGGCTATCTAAGTTACCTATTATACTATTCTAGAAGTAGTTAAAGCTAAATAATAGCACTAGATAATGCCTACCTAGATAGCAATAACTAATTAGCTTTAATATTTACTAAGAAGTACTACTTAAGATAGACTCTGCTCTTAGTTATGCTAGTATATAGAGATAAAGCTTATTATAAAGTAGTCCTTAGTAATATAAAGACTTACTAGGTAATACTTAACTAGGATTATATATTAGTTATTAGGTATTTATCTAAGATGCTTATAAGGGATAGTTTAGCAATAGACTATTAGCTATATCTATATAGCTATTAGTACATTTTATATATAGCTAATGGCTGCATGGCTATATATAGCTAAACTTAGCCTTGCCTCTCTTAGCTTGTACCTAGAAGCTATTAATAATAGTCTCTATTAAGTATAACCTGCATTACTTGCCTATAATGTTTATAATAACTAAACATCTTTACTAGAACTACTTACTATAGTCCTTTAAAAACACCCTATTTAATCCTAGATTAAAAGTCTTTATATAGCTATCTTATTAATTAATTCTTAGCATACATCTAACCTAGTTAGCTTAGAGAAGCATAAAGCTAGATAAGGAAAACAGGAAAATACATTACATATAACCTATAACCCCGCTCCAATGCCTACTGCTCATTTAACAACCTGCCTATTCCTGCTAATATCTATACCATAAGATCTTAGGTAATAGTCTCTAGAAAGCCAAGGCAAAGGTTAGCTTTAGCTTGCAGTACATATTACATAAAGCAGGTTAAGGTAAGCATATAATCTAATTAGCAGAAGTAATATACTAAAATAGATATAGTATAATAAGCAATAGCCTTCCTATTTAACATATAATATAGCCAGGGAGGTCTATAAATATACAGCCTAGAATAGTAATAGAAAGTAAATAAGTCTAACTATTAATAGTAAATTCTAAAAAGAAGCAATAAGCAATTAACTATTATTATAGGCCTCTAAGTAAATGTTATATTAAGGCACTTTAAGAGAAGATTAAAACATTAAAAGTATAAATTAAGCAGTTTTAAAATAATACTAGATTTTAGGATAGACCTATATTAAGTACTATTAATAATACTTATAGTAATTTAGAAGGTAATTCTCTTCCTAATAATTTAAGCTATAGATCTCTAATTAAAGATATAAGCAATTAACTTAAAGCTTTTAATATTAGTAAAGATAGCTAGATCTATTACTTTAGTTCTAGAAGTAACTTCTTACTATTAAAAAATAGCCCTATAGCAAGTTTAATAGTATTATTATATAATTTGCAAAAATAGGCAGTAGATATACTAGATTAATTAAATCTTTATATTAAAGTATTAGATAAGTTAAGAAATTACCTCTTAGATCTCTTTTAAAGTTAGTAGAATATATAGTAGTATCTTATTATTAAAGAACTATTCCTTAAAGATCTTTATATTACTTATTCTAGCTAATATGCCTTACTTCTATTACTCTCTGCTATCTTAGCACTTGTAGCTTAGTATTTAGATTATATTAAGCTTTAAAGTAGTTCTCTTAACTAGAATATAGCAGAGAATGCATTAGCTAAGTAGGCTAAAAGGATACTATTTTATAAGAGCTAGGTGCTAAAAGTAATAATAGTTTAGGTAATAGTACTACTAGGGCTATAAGAGATAGCTACTAATAAGGAGGCTCTTAATTAGATATATTATAGTAAGAGATATAGTAGTAAGTAGATTAATACTAATTAATAATAGTATGTAGAGATAGCAGCAAGAATAGCCTTTAACCTTAGACTTTATCTTAACTAAAGCTACTAGGTTAATACAGGATATATAACTAAAGATAAAGCTAAAGTTAGAACTATTATTTAGTAGGGATGCTATATTTTAGATAAGTAAGCTTGCTCCTTTTCCCCTACAGAGACAGCTAATATAACTACTTAAGATTATTTAACATTAAACTTAGTTAACTATCTACTATCTAAGAACATAAATTATCTACTAAGCTACCTTCTATAGAACATAGTGCAAAGTATAAATCCTAGCATTCTAAGTCTCTAATTAGCAAACCTATTATTTTTCTATAAAGTTATTAAGTCTTAAATGTCTATATAACCATTTAGCTATTTAGAGTTATATCCTTAGCCTTAAATAAGATATAAGTTATATTTCTTATTTACTTATTTAATACTAATATCTCCTAAGATATAGGCTAGGTAGTTAATATACTAAGTTATAAATTATAAAACTTATTACTAAGATATATATAAATATTATTAAGTTCTAAATAAATCTTCTAAGCTATCTTTATCTTTTACCTTTACTACTAGCACTTATACTACCTTATATCTACTTACTTTAGTAAGTCTTAGAATTAAACCTTTTAATGCTCTTTATGCTAATACCCTTAAAGCTTTTAAATTTATATTACTATAATTCTATTACATTAACTGTTTATTAGAGTATAGTAAAGGATAGTAGACCCTAGTAGCTTTTATCCTAGTACTAGCTTAAGCTATTTAAAGGAGTGCAGTCAGTCTTTACATTCTATCTTTAATATTTTTAAGCTTTATAGTAAATATTATACCTTAGTAAGTAGCCCTTTTACTCTTATTAATATTCTTATGCTAATTAACCTTAGTAATAAATACTAATCTTAGCTATCTACTATACTTTTATAGCATTAATTATTCTTTTTCTTAAAATAACTTCTATAGATCCTAAGGACTATAATTATACTATAGCTTTACTTAAAGTATTAGCTATAGCACTTACTAACATAAGCACTATATAGGCCTAAAGCTAGCATATACTGCTTGCAATTTAGTAACTAGCTTAGAAATAGTTAGTAAGTAAGGAAGCATTTAGTGCACTTAGAATTAATAAAGGAGAAAGAGGCTAAGATACTAGGGATGCTATTATTAGTATAATATAAGCTCTTAAGGAGGATAACTCTAGTAGTTCGCTTTGGGCAGCAGAAGGTCCCTATTGTTTTAATATAGATATTCCATTTATAACTAATAATAGCTTGGATTATCAGGGATAGATTAGCATACTGTTTACAGAGCCCCTTTATGTTTAAAACCTTTATAACTCATTTAATAAAGCTTTATTTAACTAAAAACCTAGTCTTAATTATAACTAAATCTCTAATAAACTTTCTACTTAATGCTACTAGCCTATTTAATGTTTTCCTCTTATAACTCTTTAACTAGTATAGTTATCTTGCCTAGTAACTTATCTTTATGCTAGGTTTTTATAATTAACTCTTATCTATAAGTATAATATATAGTATATCTAGGCTAGGTTTTACTTTATAATCCTAATTACTTTAACTTTATTATCTAGCAATTTATTTCTCCTGTTATATGCAGGTTTCTTCTAGTAATGCTTCTTAGGTAATATATATATATAGGTGCTATAGCTAAAGTAGATAAGATCTGCAAGAACTGCATCTTTTATGCTGCCTTCTCTAATAGCCTTATAAAGGCTTATAAAGCCCTTATTTATATTAAGCTCTTAGTATATATTAATATTAAGGTAATAGAAATTAATTTATATAAAGAATATTATATTTTTATAAGATATTTATAGCTAAGCCTTATTTAACTATATAATAATAGAGGTTATCTTAAGAGTATTATCTTAAGTTAATAGACTTACTTATATTAAGCATTTTACCTTATATATAATTTATATACTTTAAGCTAGATTATCTTTATAAAAGAGTAGCAAGTAGCTACTTATTTATATATCTTTAAAGTTAGTTATTAGGAAATTTAACTTTTTAGCTAAAAGCAATATCCTAAGTAATAGTAAAAGTAATAAGTATTTTACCTATATATATTTATTAGTATCCTTTACCTTTATAGCCTAAGGGCTAAAGCCTCTTTTAAAACCCTAACCTTATTGCAGTTTATAGAGCTAGAGTATCTAGGTAATGCTACTTAAATAAAGGAATTAAAAGATAAATAATTAGGCCTATTAACTATTTAAGGTAATATATATTAAGGCTAGCTAATGCTACTAGTAATTGCAGTTTAGTCTAATTAGTCTAACTACTTATCTCTTTAATCTATAATATTATATTTTAAGTAATTTTAAGATAAATAATATAACTATATGTAGTATCTCTTAGGGCTATTCCCCTTAATTAAACTTAGTAAGGGGATTAGGTAGATAATACTTAGCTAGGTCTAGATTAGCAGTAGTAGCCTTACATACTACTAATGCCTTCTAACCTGTAAGGTAACTCTATAGCTATTTATAGAAGTGCTATATAAAGCTTTATTATAGTCCTTATAAATAATACTTACTTAAGAAAATAGGTAATATAAATAATATCTACTCTTAGATACTAATATATAGAAAGGCTATAGAGATTAAGGCAATAAGTATATAAATACTATCTTATATATCTTAGTATTACTAAACCTAAAATACTATTTAATATATATTCCTCTTCCTATTATCTTTATTACTCTTACTAAAATGTTAATCTATTAGGCTAAACTATACTAGTTTAATAAAGTTAGTAGTATTAAAAAGATAATCTATCTTATTAATAAAGCTAGCTAGAATAGAGCTTCTCTTATAGCTTTCTTAGAAGTCTAGCTCCTAGGCTATCTTAACTTCCTCTAGTTAGGAATATACAGGGAAAACATGCCCTTAGTGCAGAAGTATATGCAAAATAGTATATCTACATATAAGGATAAGATACTTAAAATTCATTAAGTAACTGCAGATGCTAACATTTATATATGCTTTAGCTTTAGTAAGCGCATTAAAGCTTTATTATATCTTACTTAGGTTCTTATTAGTCTTAATAGAAATATCTTTCTTTATTATTATAAGATAAAGCCTATATATATTAAGAGAACTATCTTTAGAGATTCTACTAGGGACTCTTTTATTAACATTATAGATACTTCCTTAAGAAAGATTAGCATATTAAACTGTTAGGGTATATTATAGAGCTTAATGCATAAGGCTAATAATTTACTAGTAATTAAATAATAGAATACCTTTAGCTACTCTTTAAATATTATACCTACTGCTAAGGTAAATAGGTTTATATTGCTATATAGCTATTTAATATAAAATAGTCTAAGATAGCTATTAAGCCTTACTTAGTATTTTTAGAGGCTAATAAGGTTATAGCTAGTTGTATGTATACTCTAGAGAGTACTATTTATATCCTTATAACTAACTAGCCCTTATTTATAGAAGGCGCTAAGCTAAACAGTAAAGGATAAGGAAACGCAGATAAGGACGGTTTTATGCTTGCAGGAGGCAGTAGCGCTATATCTATTTTTAGCCTAAATAGCAGGCAACTAACTAAGCCTACTAATCCTATGTTTAATAGTCTTATTTACTGTAACATTAATTTAAATAAGATTAACTATATAAAGACCTTAACTGACTGTATTGGTTACTACTTATAACCTAACCTGCTGCAGCTGGTTATTAATAATTAACCTAAGAACTATATTATTTACATATCTAATAGGCTAATGAATACTCCTTATTACACTGGTATAAGTAGTAAGATACTGCTTTCTGCTTATAAGAAGTTAAATAAGCTCTTTGCTAAGAAAGCTAAGAAGGAGGCAATAAGCTAATAGGGTAAATGTTAAGATATTTTACAACTAGGAAGGGCAAGTAAAGAGATAAATAGCGCTTCTAAATAGCCTAAATATAACTAAGTTTTCTTTAATAATATATAAAGTTGCTATAAAGGACTAATTATTAGAATATAAATATAATATATAGTTAATTTATTTTATAAATTAATTAAGTATATCTATTTCTGCTATATTACTTAACCTTAAGGTCTTAACCGCTAAACCAAGCTTAACCTCAATAGGCATATAGTAATAGCTAACTCTCTATTTATCCTCTGGTTTATGTGTAAGAACTATAATTGCAATTGCATCCTTCTCTAAGCAGCTTCTATCTATAACAACAAATGCATAAGGGTAAATAAGCAAGTCTTTAGGTAGTAACGTTTTAAAGATATCCTGCATATAGCCAATAAATCGTTTAAAGCAATCATTAGAATCTCTTAGTTGTTTATTATAGCTCTTAATTTTAAGGATTTTTAGCTTCTTAAGTCTTCTATTTAGCCAGTTTAAGATCTTCTTAGCATATATCTCAGTTACTACATTATATGCCTTCTAAACATCTTTAGTAGTAATATCATGTAAGCTATATACTAGGACTATGCTATTCTCTAGGGCATAGTAGTTTCCCTTTTAGAATAAATAGCTTACTTATTTACTTATTATTTAAACTATAATGTAATAAAGTGCTAAGGAATATAGATATAGTTAGTTAAATGCAGATTTTACTAATACCTAAGATATACATTTTAAATGCAATAAAGACTAGTAATATTAATTTACTATTAGATTAAAGCTTAATCTATGCTATTTATATAAGCTATAGAAGCCTTTACTTACTCTTATTACCTCTTTCTCTTTTTACACTTAAGGCACTTTATATAGAGATATATATACTTATTTATATAAAGCTAATTTAATTAATATATACTTAAACTCTATATATTAAGCTTATACTTCTAAGTATCCTTCTAAAATATATTAAAAGCTATAAGGAGGTCTTTAAATAATCTTACTATATAAGACTAAATAAAATTTTAGAATACTTTGCTCTATTATGTGTAATATTAGTAGCTTCTAATTATCTAACTTATACTTACTATTTTTATTTTGCTTAATTTAAAGTAAGCCTTTTTATATACTATTAAGAACTGCATTTATAGCTATAATGTAGCTAATAATTGCCTCTTTATCTTTATAGGCAAATAGATACTATTGCAAGTAGTTTAATTGCTTTTTAGCAGTGCTATTAGCTAATTAGTTATTTATATTTAACCCTTAGTAGCATTAGCACTTACTTAATTGCAGCTCTTACCTATTTTTCCTATAAGGTATATATCTCTAGCTAATTATTCTCTATTATGCAGTTGTAGTTATAGTTAAATGTAGCTCTCCTTTAGAAGGCAGCTTACTAACATTTAATAGAGTATTTTACTGCCTCTTTATAGTCTTTATAGAGGATAATTATAAATAGAGAGTTTAAAGCCTATTTATACTCCTCTGCATTTACTTTCTTAGCCTTATAAGACTGCTGCTTTCTAAGAGCAATTAGATCCTTAATCTACTAACTTATATCTTGGATTTTATATCTAAGGGATATTAAGCTATTAATAAGCGATTAATATGAGTTAGTAGATATTATAGATAGCTAGTATGCTTTATTAGCCTGCAAACTGGAGGCCTGCAAGCTGGAGCTACTGCGGCTAGAGCTGCTAGCAGCATGGCTAGAGGATATTCCTTAAGCCTCCAGATATCTAGGAAGAGGCACTACCCTAGCGTTTCCATATCTAGGATAATATATTTCTACAGGCTATAGGTTATTAGAGTAATATGTTTAATAGAGCTAGTAATATGTAGAACTTACCCTTACTGCTATCTCTATTTTATCTAAATATACTTAGGAGATAGGGCCTTTTGCATCTTTATAGCAGTTGCAGAGAGAACCTTTAGCATTGTATAAGTAGCATATAGTTGCTAGTAAATAAGAACTAGTTTTAGGGTTTAATAATATAAGTAAGGTATCTATTTAAGAGATAAAAGGAAGCTAATAAGAAGCAATATTATAAATATAATATAAGAAATAGTAAAGATATAAGATAAAATAAATTAATGCTATATTATACTAATAGCTTAATTAGTAGTACTTATTTTATACTTAATAAAAGATAGAAAATAACTTCTCTTTTATACTTAAGGGTTTTTAATTAGTTGCTAACTATTATTAGTATAATCTTATAGAATCTTATTTTAAAAATATATTAGTTTAATAATAGCTATTCTAATAGTCTCTATTATTTTAGGTTTAAACTATCTTATCCTAAGCATAGCAGATTTAGCAACTTAATTAAGATAATTTCTATAATAAAACCAACAGACTATTACCTTTAGCAGGAATATATACCTGCTACAAGCCTTATTAACATCTTTATATTAGCATTTAGATGTAATGCGTATTTACTAGTAGAGATATGCCTAAAAAAGTAGATAAACCCTAATTCTAGGTAGTTAATTTATCTATGCTATAGCCTTATATTATAGATGTAACTGTAATAATAGGCACTTATGCTAGGCGCTAGTATACCTAACTTAATTAATTAGCCTACTTACCTTTAGCTATATAATTTTTAAAATATAAAGCACTACACTAAATATGCAATTTTAATGTTCTTTACTATCTACCTTTCTTAACTTACTAATAGTTAATAAGCAATTATAAAAAAATATCTCTAGCTTAAAGATATAACTTGCTAAGAGCTAAGACTAAAGCGCCTTCCTAAGATTGCTATAATATACAGTTATAAATATTACCTTAGCATTAGTTAATACCTTCATTTAGATAGCATTTATCTAGCTGCTTTATATCTCTAACCTTATCCTTTATAATGCAGAGATTAAAGAGATTTCTTTTACAAAGATACTTAAGGTTTAGTTATAAGTTACCTGCTCTAAAGCTAACTTTACTAAATCCTCTAGCTTTACCTTTAATTAATACTAGCCTATCTTATTATAAAAGCATTAACCTTTCTAGGATTAAGAGATTACCTTTTAAGATCTAAAATAAGATATTACTTGCAGTAAACTCTATTATTAATCTTTCTTTATTAGTATATATTTTACCTACCTTTTATTAGCAGTATTACCTTAATTAAGCATTCTAGCTATAGCATTACTTAAAGCAAGAACTAGATAATATACTTATTAATACTTATAATATTAATATATATAATATACTTAAGTTCTAGTTAATAAGAACTTATTAGAAAATGCTACTTTATATTAAAGATTATAAATAATAGTAATCTAATAGAATAAAGTTACTTTCTTAACTATTTAAAGATAATGTTATCTATATTATATCTTTTTATATCTCTATTATCTATTACTTAATGCAGCAGTACGCTTTATAGACCTATGCTAACTTGGAAGGCCTATATAAGCTAAAGCAACTTAGCAGAATAGAAGAGAGGCACATTCTACATAGCCTATACTAGTTCTAACTATTCTATAGCCTCTTTAGCGCAGCATGTAGTAGCAGCTACTTCTTTAATAAGAACAGTCTCCTTAACTTAGAATAGAGGCTTTAGCTACTTTTTAACCTTTATAAGCCTTAAGAGATTAAAGAGATTCTATACATTAATGCATTTATATATACTAAATACTATACCTTTTTTAAATAAGTTAAATAGAACCTAAATCTAGATAACCCTTTATTTAATAATAAATAGATAAGCCTATATACTCTACTAAAAGCATTCTATCTAGCTAATAGTAGTAAGACTTAGATCTGCATTTAGGGCTACTTACTAACTATATTAAAGTATTTAGAAATAATTATAAGAATAGTATAATCTATAGAAGACTGCTAGTTTTATTTATTACCTTAAATATTCTAAGCTATTTTAAACTAGTAAAGTTAATAGTAAGTAAAGTTATTTTAGTATTAAATAATATAATTTCTAAAATAATAAGACCTTATTACTAAGATATATAATGTAATAACTAGTATTCTAATTGCAATAGAGTATAGGATAACTAAAAGAGAATAAGTTTTAAAGGAGAAAGCTATAACTTGCCTCTATTTATATAGGTAGTCTTCTAAAGAGAGTTATATAGTAACCTCTATAGCAATTATATACTACTATTCTTTTATCCTTAGGGTTATATTATATAGGATAAGGATTAGCTAGTTAATACTAATGCTATTGCTATTATTAATTAGAAGTAAGAGGCTATATATAATAGGCTTAATAACTAAGTAGAACTAAAAGACCTAAGAGATAAGTAGCTAGCTTCTTAATAATATATTTTAAATATAATAAAGTAACTATTCTATATAGTTAAAGCAATGCTACTAGCAAGGAGGGAAGAGATTATAGATTATAACTAGGTATATTGCCTAGGTTAGAAACTTAAATTAGGATTATATAAAGTAAATTTCTATAACTATAAGATTAAGTATATAAGAGGCTTAGCTTTACTTTAATATAGTATGCTATTTCTAGCTATTATTTACATCTATTATTTAGTAACCTTTTAGATTTAAAATAGCATTAAGTCTAGAACTAAATGCAACTAGCTTTTTACTGCAGTTTGCTAGAAGAGCTAGTATAACCTGCTTATTATTAAGATTAAAAGCAAGATAGGCAGCTTCTAGGAAAGGCTCTATTTATATATTAGCAGGTACTTACTATATCTATTAAGAATTAAGGTTAACTTATATCTTAAGACTAGCTATCCTTTCTAAGTAGTTAAAACACTAACCTAATAAGTCTTGCTCTTATTACTAGACTAGTTAGTTATAATCTTATTATAAGGGATCTTAATTATTATATCTCTAAATTAGAAGTTCTAGCTATTAGGCATATTATGCTTCTTATAAGGCATAAAGTATATATCTTATCTATTATTAACTGCATTAAGGGTCTTATAGAGAGGATTAATAAAAGAGTAGTAAAATTAGAGATACTAGTTAGAGCTATTAAGCAGGAAGATAGAGTTATTCTTATAGACTTAGTAGCTTATTACTTTACTAGCCTTATTCTTTCCTTTAGAGATAGTCTAGCTAAGGCCTATAAGAATAATTAAAGGTCTAAATAATATTAAAATACATTCTTATTAAAAAATAGTTTTAAGTACTAGCCTAAATGTTTTAAGCTTATCCTTTACTAATAGTCTTTTTATAAGCTTTCCCTTAAACTTACTAGTATTAATTCTACTAAGAATAATTAAAGCTATTATTAATAGAAAGTTAGTAATATATTCTAATAGCAGAATAGAAAGACTTACCTAGCTTAAAGCTATACTTATATAGGTTAATATTATAAGTTTAGCTAGTAATCTTTTTATTTATAATAAGGTTATCTAAGAAAGAGCTATAGATCTTTCCTAGTATATATCTATGCTTTATATTAGGGCTAAGTATAAGTCTACTAATTCTAAAGAACTTATCCTTATAGGGGTTAAAAAGACTAAAAACTTGCTTAGGGATATTAATGCTAGCAATTTAGATTATATCCTTATAAAAGTCTAGATTAAATGTCTAGTTACTTAGCAGATATGTTATTAGATTGCTATAGGAGATTACTATATAGCCTAGAATAGGGAATAAGGTCTTAGATTTATTAAGTTAGTAGTACCTATTACTATAGCTATTACATTCTGCATATATCTTATTAGAAATAAACCCTAAAATTATTAGTAAAGAAGATATTAAATAGTTAGTAGAAGCCTATATATATTATTAATTTAGCAATATCTAGATTTAGCCTTATTTTCTAAGGGGGAGTGCTAGCTATAACTTTAGCAATTTATAAATAATAGTTATTAGAATTATCTGCAATTAGAGGCAGAATATACACCCTAGAAGGCACTGTATTTAACTTTCTACTCCTAGGAGTTACAATAACCCCCTATGCAGCATCTAGCACTAGGATAGGTAGTACTAACAGCTAGTACTAGTAGACTATATTAAAGTGCAGAGAGCAGGCACTAGAATGAGATAGGATAGTAGATATAAGATCTAAATGCTAATATAGAGAATATACTCTCTTAATATGTAATTACTTAGAGTATATACTTTTACTATTATTAAATTTCTTATATTTTTAATATATTTAAAGGTTCTAGAAGCTTAAATCTCCTTCTTTAAGCTTAATAGTACATTAGATAAATTAGCATTAGTATACTAGTAGAGTCTTAATATTAATTATAAGGGTTTATAAAGGGCTATTTAGGGTTATAAAATTATTAGTAATTAGTAATATAAAAAAAAAGTAGTTAGTAAATTAGAAATTAGTAATTAGTAATAAAATTAGTAAATTAGTAATACTAATAGTAATACTAATTTCTATTTTTAGAAAAAAGCTAAGATTTATTTTTTATAAATTTTTTTTATTAATTTATATATAAATTATTATATAAGAATAAAAAAAAGATTTTTTTAACTTAAAAAATAAAAAGATAAAGCTAGAAATAAAAAGTATATATATATATATATTATTTTACTTTAAAAATAAATCTATAAAATTAAGTTTTTAAATTTTATATTATATATAAAGCTCTATTTAATATAATAATAAAATCTCTTTTTTATATATATAATAATTTTAAAAATATAATTTAATTATATAAAATTAAAATATTAAACTTAAGATTTAGCTTTTAAAATAAAATATTTTATAGCTTTAACTTAGTAATAACTAATAAATGGGACCTAGGTATTTTAATAAGCTATAGAAGTATTAATAATAAAGTCTCTAGCTAGACTAAAGTCTTAATAAACTTAATTAATAAGGTTACCTTTAGGCTGCAGCATCTTAAGCTTAAAATAAAATATATTAATTTTTTTTAAAAATCTATATAAAAGTTACTTTATATAATAATATAAAAGTAAATTTTATTTTTTTATATATAAAGCTTTTCTAAAGATATAGCCTAGTTACAGATAGATAAAAAGAATATAAATATAAAAAGAAATTTTTAAATATAATATAAATTTTTTTTAAAAAATCTATATAAAGATAATATTCCTTAAAAATATAAAAGTAAAATTTTTTTTTTATATATATAGTATTTTAAAATACTATTAATACTACTATTTATTACCTTAGTATTAGTTATTATTTTATAAGGTAAATATACTTAATTAAGTAAATTCTATTTAATTAACTATAGCTTTATTTTATCTACTAAAGAACTCTTTAACTTTTAGTTATAAACTCTTTTTTATATATAGAATTTTTTTTATTTTATATAATTAACTTTATAAAATTTTCTAAGTAATTCTATTATATATAAACTCTAAATATTACTTATAATAGTCTTCTAGCTATAAGTTAATAAAAACTATTATTATAAGTATAATAATACTTATAATTTAGTATTTAAGCTAAGAAGTATTTTTTAATTTATAAAAGTACTATTTAGCTTTATTTATAAATTAAATATCTATTAAGTGCTATATCTTTCCTTAAAGCTATTTATTATAATAAGAGTTTTTAAGTAAATAGTAAAAGATATTATACTTAAAGATAGTTAAGCTAAGTAGCTAATTATTTATTTAACTATTATAGCTAATTGCTTTTACTTATATAACTTTTTCTTATATTGCCTTATAAGTTGCTTACTATTAAAGGGCTATAATATCTTTATTATAAACCTTTTAGTAATACTTATAATAAGTAAAGAGAAGTTATATATATTATTAATAGATAGCAGTTACTAGCTGCTAGTTACTTAGATTTAATATTTTAATTATAATTAAAGTTAGTTTTATTAATTTAATATAATTAAAATAAAGAACTTATAAATAACTTAAGCTTAGCTAGTTTCTTAATAATTTTATAATTATTAAGATAACTTTAAGAGATAGATAGATTAAAAAAGGTTAAAGTTATAAGGGAGTTATAAACCTTATTAATTAAGCTTTTTATAGCTCTTTAACTAGTTAAGTAATATATTTATTATAATTAAAATTACTTAAAATATTATAGCTTAAAGGTAACTTTATTAATTAAGTTTATTAAGATTTTAATTTAGTTAAAGACTTTATAGTTAATACTTTTATAGTTATTATTAAAATACCTAGGTTTTATTTATTAATTATTATTAAGTTAAAGCTATAAAATATAATATTACTAATTAATAAATAAAGTAATAAATTAATACTATAAGTAAATTATAAACTATTAAGTAATATATTAATTATTTTAAATTATATTTAAAGAAAAAATAAATTAACTTTAATAGTAATTATTTATAAAGCCTTAATAGTTTATAATATAAATTAACTTAACTTAAGTAATAAAAGAATTTATTTACCTTTTTAAAATTATATATTAATATTTCTTAATTATATATAAATATTTAAAATAATATATAAATATAATATAATATTTAAGTTTTAGCTTAATTAATTAATTATAAAAAATGTTTTTATAACTATTAATAAAAATAGATTTAATAAGTAATTAAATAAAGTACTTTTAATAATTAAAATAATAAGCTATATATAACTTATTAAGCTTTTATTTATATAACTTAAAAAGTAAAATAACTTATAATACTATTATAACTAAATAATTATATAATAAAAAGTACTTTTATAATAATATTATTTATTAAATGCTTTATATTATAACATTAGTAATTACATTATATATACCTTATAAAAACTTTACCTTAAAACCTGCTTTAATATTAACTAAATTAAAAACTAATAGACTTAAAATTAATAGTACTTTAAAATTATATTACTTTAAAATTAATAATAACTTTATATTATATTACTTTTATATAATTACTATTAGTATATATATATATATTTATTTAATATTAAATAAAACTTAATTTATTAACTATTAATAATACTTTTTTACTTTAATAAGCCTTACTTATATTATTAACTATTAAAAGATATAATACTTTATAATATATTTAATATAATATTTTATATATTTTATAAATATAAACTTAATATAAACTAGTTTCTTTATTTAAAACCTTAATTATTATATATTAATAGCTTTTATTTAAAACATATTATATTTATATTAAGTAATATTATACTATTAAAATATCTAGTAATATTAGCTTAATACCTTTTTATATTAAAGCTTTATTTAGTAATATTAAAATAGTAATTAAAATCTAGCAGTTATATAATACTATTTATAACTTATAGATTTAAATTAATAATTAATAAAATACTATATTAATTAATAATAGTAATAATAAACTATAAAAAAGAGATTTTAATAAAGCCTTAAAGCTATTTAAATTAAAACTCTTTAAAGAATAAGTAATAAATATAATTAATTATAATAATTAAATAAATAATTAGCTATTTAACTTAGCTATTTTTAAATATAATATCTTTTATTACTTATTTAAAAACTTTTATTATAATAAGTAGCTTTAAAAAGAAATATAATACTTAATAAATATTTAATTTATAAGTAAAGCTAAATAGTATTTTTATAAATTAAAAAATATCTTTTAACTTAAAAATTAAATTATAAGTATTATTATATTTATAATAATAATTTCTATTAACTTATAATTAAAAGATTATTATAAGTAATATTTAAAGTTTATATATAATAAAATTACTTAAAAAATTTTATAAAGTTAATTATATAAAATAAAAAAAATTTTATATATAAAAAAGAGTTTATAATTAAAAGTTAAAAAGTCTTTTAATAAGTAAAATAAAGTTATAATTAAATAAATAGAATTTATTTAATTAAATATATTTATTTTATAAAATAATAATTAATATTAAAGTAATAAATAATAATATTAATAGTAATTTAATAAAAAATAGAAAAAGATATAATATTAATAACTATAAATAAATATATTAAAATATATTAAGAAAAGCTATATACTATTTATAATTAAGCTATAAATAAGCTAATAAAGTAAATAAAAATAACTTAAATTAACTATAAAGTAAAAACTAACTTTATTAATTTAAAAAAAATTATAAAGTTATAATTATTATAAAAAAAAAATCTTATATATTACTTAATATTTCCTATTTATACTAATAGTATATTAATGTTTAGCTAATCTTTATAATTATAAACTAGTTATATACTATATAGTATAATTAATTCTACTTTCTATTGCTATTAATACTAATATTATAACTTTAAGTCTTTAACTTTAGGCTCCTAAACCTATATAAAACTTAATACATTTTTCTTCTAATAGAACCCTGCAATTACCTCTCTCTTATCTATTTTACAGTATACTATTCCCCTTATCTTTATAGCAGCTTAGTCTTCTCTAGCACCCTTTTAGCCTGCCCTTAGATAGCCTTAAGCTACTTATTATATAAGCTACCTAGTTAAATAGCTATAATAAAGTTGCTTTTATTAATAGTTAGATCTATCCCTCTAAGTAACTTCCCTTTAAGCTTATTAAGTTACTTTATCTTACTATTAAGAAAGCCTCTCTTAATTAACCTATAGTAAGGCTATATAACCTTAAAGACCTTATAATTAAAGGCTACCTGCTTAATATAGCTAGTATTATCCTTATACTACTAGATTAATTTAATTTCTATAGTTATATTATATAAGT
Source organism: Fusarium xylarioides (assembly GCA_013183765.1). NCBI lineage: Eukaryota > Fungi > Ascomycota > Sordariomycetes > Hypocreales > Nectriaceae > Fusarium > Fusarium xylarioides. The sequence goes on along the minus strand of SRZU01000126.1, from coordinate 83,621 downwards.
TAATATAATTATCTTTATTAATAAATAGGTTAATTATAAGGATTACTTCTTAGTAGTATCTTATCTAATATGCCCTATTATCTTAGGCTAGTTATAGGCTTCTTTAGATAGGCATTATAATAGTATAGCTATAATATTATTAGCATCTATAATTAAAAGGGAAGGCAGGTTAGATGACTTACTGTTAAAGCGTATTAGATAATTAAACTGTAAGATTAATAGATATTTAAAGTAGGTTATAAGAGGAAGATCTAGCCTAGCTAAAGAGTAAGGCTTTCTAGCTAGCTTAAGTATAATTAGGTTTAGGTTATAATTAAGGCAGCTAACTTAATAATATTAACTTAATAAAGCTTTACTACCTAGGAGGTAAGTGATATTTAAATTATAATAGACTTTAAAGATGCTTAAATACCTTTTAAGGCTAATATATAAACTTAAAAAAAAAAATATTACTTAATATAAAAGGATAACTTTTAATTTAAATTACTATTTCTTTATTAATATTACTTTATTTATAATTCTTAAATATAAAGTTAATTAGTTATATACTTTAGTATATATATTTAATTAATAAAAGTTAATTTAACTTTTATTAATTAATTTATGTAAATAAAATTAATTTAATTTCTTTAAACCTTTAAATCTTATTATTACTTTATATTTATCTTTTTACTTTTATAATTTTAAATTATAATTAGCTTATTATTTTTATATAATTAAAAGGATATAAATTACTTATTTAGCTTAAATAATTATATTTATAAGTTACTTTTTATATCTATTTAAGCCTTTAAAGGTAATAAGAAAAGTAGCTTAATTATTTATAAAGGTTTTACTTTACTTAATAGCTTCTTTTAGCTTTTTTAGTTATAATAGCTTTTTAACTAGTTAATTTAATAATATCTTATAACTTAAAGAATTTAAATTTATATAATTAATTAAGTCTCCTATTTATACTAATAGTATATTAATATTTAGCTAGTCTTTATAATTATAAACTAATTATATGCTATATAGTATAATTAATTCTACTCTTTATTACTACTAATACTAATATTATAACTTTAAGTCTTTAACTTTAAGCTTCTAAACCTATATAAAACTTAATACATTTTTCTTCTAATAGAACCCTGCAATTACCCCTCTCTTATCCCAGATTTTGCATTATAGCAGCTCAGTCTTCTCTAGCACCCTTTTAGCCTGCCCTTAAATAGCCTCAAGCTACTCATTATATAAGCTACCTAGTTAAATAGCTATAATAAAGTTGCTTTTATTAATAGTTAAATCTATCCCTTTAAGTAACTTCCCTTTAAGCTTATTAAGTTACCTTATCCTACTATTAAGAAAGCCTCTCTTAATTAACCTATAGTAAGGCTATATAACCTTAAGAACCTTATTTTTATTTTTTTTTAAGTTTACATATTAGCCTTAAAAGGTATTTAAGTATCTCTAAAGTCTATTATAATTTAAATATTACTTACCTCCTAAGCAATAAAGCTTTATTAAGTTAATATTATTAAGTTAGCTGCCTTAATTATAGCTTAAATCTAATTGCACTTAAGCCAGCTAGAGAGCCTTACTTGCTCTTTAGCTAGGCTAGTATTAAGTTTTATATAGGTTTAAGAGCCTAAAGTTAAAGACTTAAAGTTATAATATTAGCATTAGTAGTAATAGAAAGCAGAATTAATTACACTATATAGTATATAACTAGTTTATAATTATAAAGACTAGCTAAATATTAGTATACTATTAGTATAAATAGGGGCTTTTAAATATATATAACTTTTATTATTTTATTATATAATTAATTATAGTTTTTTTTATTAATAATAGCTTAATTAATTTTATATATTATATTATAGCTTTTTATTAAATAAAGCTTATTAAAATTAAGTTTATTAAAATTAAACTATAAGCTTCTTTTAATAATAAGTATTATAATAATATAGCTATAATATTATTAATAGCTATAATTAGAAGGTATAAAAGGTAAATTAAATAACTTACTGCTAAAGTATATTAAATAATTAAAGTATAGTATTATTTAAAGAAGAATTACTTAAAAAATTCTATAAAGTTAATTATATAAAATAAAAAAAATTCTATATATAAGAAAGAGTTTATAACTAAAGTTAAAGAGTTCTTTAGTAAGTAAAATAAAGCTATAATTAATTAAATAGAATTTACTTAACTAAGTATATTTATCTTATAAAATAATAACTAATGCTAAGGTAATAAATAGTAGTATTAATAGTAATTTAATAAAGTAGTAATATTATATACTTTAAAATTAATTATAATATTTACTTAATATATTACTTTTAATTTTAAATTAATATAATAAAGTAAATACTTTATTTATATAAACTTAATAATAAGTATATTTTTTTAATTAAAGTAAATTAAAAAATTAAAAGATATAAAATATAATATTAAATTTAAAAATTTTAATAATAAATATTATTATATTTTAAAGTAAAAAATACTTTTTACTTTTATATATAAATTAATATAAGCTTTTTTTATAATAAATAAGAGATACTTTATACTAAATTATACTTATTATTTAAAAGTTTAAAGTAATAAAGGCATTAAGTAGTAATAATATAATAAAATAAAAAATATATAATTAATTTAATTCTTTAAAAAAAAGTAAAAGCTAAGCTAATAACTAATTAAACTATTTTAATTAAAGTAAACTTAAGGCTATTAAATATATATAAAGTTATATAAAAGATATTAAATAAAAGAGTAATATCTTAAAAAGAAATTAAAAGTTCTTATCTATTAGTTAAATCTCTATAGTAAAAGTAGCTTATAGTACTTATCCTTAGAAAGGCTACTTTTCTATATCTACTAAACTTAATATACCTTTAGAAACTAGCTTATTAATAAGGTTAAATAGTATAAAGTTATATCTTCTTTTAGCTACTATATTAATAGTAACTAGCATTATCTCCTCCTAGAATGTAATATTGCTTTAGTAAGTAACCTGCCTAATTAGAACTGTAATATTAATATCTCTAAAGTAAGATAAAATGGTTAATATTGCTTTAAGACCTTAAAGATTAATAGGTAATATAGCTCCTAGTAAATTATTTAAATCCTTTTTATAAAAGGAAAGGAGACTACTTATACTAATATTATAGAGTAAGATTAACTTAAAGCAGGAGCTATTAGTTAAGAAGAGGACTTATTTATGCTAAAGGGCTATATTATAAGTGTAGTTTGCTATAGTAGACTTGTAGCTGCTATTATCTATAATAGCATTATAGAAGAATAAGTAATAAGGCTTATTGATAGGAGGGAACTAGTAGCTTGGCTGTTTTAGTAATAAGGTTATAGGTCTATAGAATAGTAAGATCATTAAGCATGCCCTTTAAAGGACAGTCTAGGGTCTTCTTAATAGTCTCTATTAAGTTAATCTTATTAACTGTAATACCTATAGTCTTAGTTATATTATCTAGGAACTTCTATAGTATAGCTTTAGTAGCTAGGTTTTATATTAGCAGATAATTAATAAGGTAAAGGAGATATTTAGGGAATGTCTAAATATTAAGTACTAATAGTGCAAGGAGTCTATTAATTAATATATCTTAATAAAGAGAAGAATTATACTAGGCCTTTATAAACTTAGCCTAAGTAATAGGATTGCAGGTAAAGATACTAGCTATATTAGTATTAAAAGCATTTATAATAATATTATTTATAGTAATTATTCCTTAAGAAGGCCTATTGCTAAAAATACTAGCAATAGCAGTAGGCTCTCTAATAGATTTGCTAGTATTAGTACTAATAGTAAAGTCAAGCCAGTTGTATGCAGCGATAGAGCAGGCACTTCTAGCTAAGGATGCAGAATATATAAGGAATATATTACTATAAGGGTTATAAGAGTAAAACGCATTATTCTAATTCTAAGGACTCTAAGGGGATATAAACTAGGCTATCTTCTACTTACTAACTACTACTCTACCCTAATTAATAATACATTAGAGTACTAAAGCTATTATATTAGCCTTTAAGTAAAGCAAGGCATATGCTAAGCTGCTAGCTATTATCTATATGCCCTTTAAATTATAAATATCTTTTACTTTAATGCACTTTCTAGTAAGAGGTCTATTATCTTTAATGCTATAAAGCCTTAAAGGGATAAGGATAAATAGAGCTCCTTATGCTAAATTAAAATATTACAAAGTGTAATAGCTATTTGCAGCTTTATATATACTAACTATAAATGTTCTATAGGTATTAATATATAAGTAAAGGACTTTACTTAGGCTAAGAGTATTGCTATTTATAAGACTAAATATAAGGCATAGAGTTAAAGTAGAGTTACTATAGAGGCTTAAGCTATCTATTTCTCTATAGATAATATCTATATTAAGGCTACTAAAGTAGCTTATAATAAAAGAGTTAAGATCTCCTTTATTACCTGCACTAATAAGAATAGTTCTAAGAAAGGCCTTAGAGAAAATATTATCTTAATCTAATAAGCTCTTAATAATATCTTTAAGCTTATTAGTAGTAGTGCTAGAGAGCAGACTAGAGATGTAGGTAATAGGTCTTTAGGCTAGATTTAAAGAGTATAAAACAGAAGAAAGGATATTAGAGGTAACTGCAAGATACTTTAAGTTATTTACTAAGAAGATCTAGTCTTAGTTATTTAAGATAACTAAAGAGGATAAAGTAGTAAGGGCTATAATAGCTATTAGCTAGAGCATTATAAGAGTATACTTAAGATTTATAATAGTAAATTTACTAAGGAATAATATTAGAATCTTTATGCTAAAGATATTTACTTTAAATAATTATTTTTACTATTACTGCTTTAATATTATCTTTTATTTTCCTTTTTTTAGGATAATAGTATATTAGCTAATAGCATTCTTTATTCTTTCCTTCTTTCTCTTACTTAGCTCTACTTTATCTTCTTTTATTAAAAATTTATAATAGAGAAAGCCAGTTTTACCCTAAATATAATATCTTAAACATTATTATCTATTATAAGGTTATATAGAGTATATTTATAATAGATAGGGTAGAAAGATATATTATCCTATAAATAGAATTAAAGCATAGAATAATTAAACTTTTAAAGTGCTTATATAAAAGACCTATTATTAGATTATATTATCTTAATAAGCCTTATCTAATTAGATAATAAGCTAATATTAATAGTTTATTATAACCCCTTATCTATTACTTTTCTATTTTCTCTCTTATTCTAGAACTTCTATATAAAGAGGCATTACTAACTCCTCTATCTACTAAATAAGAGTAAGTAATATATAATCTATAAATTGCTAGCAAATTATATATCTCTACTACTAATTTAGTATTATTAGGCTAATATTACTGCCTAAATTGACCTCTATTTAGAATATAATTTCTAATTAGGGATCTAGTATTATCCCTCTTATCTTTAGGCTATAATATTACCTTCTTAAAATGGAAATATCTATAATATAAGTATAAATATCTGGCAGGTTTTTTAACTTTTCTTCTCCTTTACATTAGCCTACTTGCTACTACAGGAGCGATATATAGGTAATATTTCTAGCTTGCTAGCTAGATAGGAAATTGCTAAAGCTAATAAATAAGCTTAATATATAATCATTAAGTAAGAGATAAGGGATATAATCCTCTTATTCTAGCTTAGATTGTAACTAGCCCTTATTATTATTTACTAAACCTTACATTAATACTTCTCTTTTTAGATTTTAAGTTTCTGCAAATATAAGGTTAACTATCTACCTAGCTCCTACTTTATAATATAGTACATTACTGTAGTAGAGGTATTAGCAGTAATTATTAGCTTATTAGTATTTATTATAGTATAATAGTAGAGAATAGATAATAGAATATAGTTAGTATTACCTAGGAATATATACTTTTACCTAAGGAGGCATTACTCTCTTCTAACATTTAATATCACTCTACTTATATATGCTCCTTGCCTTTCATTAGATATCTGCAGTAAGGTTAGGGTTTTAAAAGAGGCTTTAGCCCCTAGGGCATAAAGGTAAAGGATATTAATAAATATATATAGGTAAAATACTTATTGCCTTTACTATTACCTAGGATATTACTTTTAGCTAAAAAGTTAAATATTCTAATAACTAACTTTAAAGGTATATAAATAAGTAACTGCTACTCTTTTATAAAGATAACTAGGTTAAAGCATATAAAATATATATAAAGTAAAATACCTAATAGAAGTAAGTCTATTAACTTAAGATAATACTCTTAAGATAACTTTTACTATATAATAGCTAATTAGTTAGTAGCTGCTAGCAGGCATAGAGATTATAACTTTAACTTTTAACTTCTTTTCTATTATTAATATTAAAATATATAAGATATTAAGTAATATAAAGCAGTTCTAAAGCCTTAATATAGCTATTAAAAAGAATAGCTATAATAATAAAGTCCTCTTAAAAGTTATTAAATTTAGCTATTATAGCTATATTATAGTAATAAAACCTCTTTATTATATTAAAAGGAAATATTATAAGATAATTAAAGAATTATTAGATAATAGAGTTAATAAAAAGGTATAAATAGTAAGGAATAATCTAGCTTAAATATATATAGTATTAGACTTATAGGAGATAATAAATGCTAGGATTCTATATCTATAGGTTTAAAGATAAGTTAGTTAGTAAGAGATAACTCTAAAGAAAAAGTTAAATAGGCTAGTAGCATTAAGCAGAAAGTTTATCTATTAGAGATTTAGTTATAATTAGGAACTAAGTTTTTAGTTAAATAAAGCTTTACTAAATAAGTTATAAAGGTTTTAAATATAAAGTTATTAGATATTAAGGTAGTATATATAGGTCTCTTTCTGCACCCTCTTAGAAGTAAAGACTAGAGATTATAAGTATTATTTATCCTATTACTAAATAAAGTATTATTTGCAGTTAAGACTTATAGCTAAAAGCTTATTCTGGTAGAGAGAACTAGGGTTTAAAATACCTAGCCTATAGGTATCTATAGGTATCTATTTAATAGGGGTATATACCTAGAGATATCTATTTTAAATACTTACCTATAAGTAAGTACTTAAATAAGATAATTATATAGATATAAGTACTTATAAATAAAAATTAATTATAAATTAATACTTAAATAAAAATTTAAATTATTTATAGTATATATTTTTAATTTATAATAATTAAATATAATAATTACTTTAAATTAATAGTAAATTAATATTTTATAAGCTTTTACTTTTAGTGTTTTAATAAATCCCTTAAGAAAAAATATAAAACTATAATAGTTTAATTATTACTTTAAATCTAGTTCTTTAATATACTTTTATATATATCTTTATTACTATTTTATAGCTTTTAATTAAGCTTATTTTTATTTCTATTTTATATCTTTTAATTAATTTTATTTTTATCTTTATTTTATATTTCTTAATTAATCTTATTCTTACTTTTATTTTATATCTTTTAATTAAATATAGTTTTATTTTTATTTACTCTATTAAAAGCCTTTTTAAGTCTAGCTACTAGATCTTTTAAATTAACTTATATTTTAAACTTTTTCTATTTATCTTATTACTATTTTTCTATTTTAATATTCTTAGTAATATATACTTAAGCTTTAATATATTTATTCTTTTTATAAGTTTAAATTTCTTTTAATTTTATTTAATCTTATATATATTATACTACTTATTTTTTCTTAATATTAAAAAATAAAAGTAACTTAATAGTTTTTAAATTAATTCTTTACTAAAGGTAATTATTTATAAAGTTTACTATAATATACTAAATGCAATAATATATTTATATATTCTTCTTTTAAATAGTTTTATAGCTAGTATAAGTAAATAAAAGATTAATACTTAAATTTAAAATTAATTAATATAATTAATTACTATATAAGATTACTATAAATAATTTACCTTTAAAAAGCTAGTATATAAAAGCTTTAATTACTTCTTTAAAAGTACTAATAGTATTAAAAGTAATATAAATAAAAGCTTATTATATAAAGCGTAGATTAGTTATAATAAGCATTCTAGCATTAATTAAAAGAGCCTTATTTTCTTTAATTAAAGGTAGCAGTCAGTTTAACCTTATTAAGCTATAGAAATCGCACAGTGGGTTTAATCTAACTAATTAGAGAGCGTTTTGCTATTTATAGCTTAATATACCCCCTATTTAACTGCATATTATTTATACAGTTAAATAAGTCTTAAATAGCTTTAATTTTACTTAACGCACTTTTATAATAAAAAAGAAATAGATAGATAATAGGAAATTATAATAGTATTATATTATTATTACTTTAAGTATATACTTTCTTAATCTTATAAATATAAGTATAATAAGTATAATAAATTATAATAGAAAAGCACTATATAGCCTTTAGGTCTTTACTTTTTTAGCTATAAAAGCCTTTCTTTTATCTCTTTATAATTTCTTTTTCTTTTTTCTCTTTTAAGCTTTATAATTTTTATTATAGTATATAATTATCTTACTAGCCTTTTACCTTAAAGTATTTATCCTTTTAATAGTATACTCTTTATTTTACTTATATACTAATAATTTAATATAGCTTCCTGCTCTTAATAACCCTGCTATTTATAAAGAATATAATAATTACCTTTAAGCTACTATTTTTTATACTAGTTGCCTTATATATAACTACTCTACTTTACTGCTTTATGCCCCTTATTTAAGTACTATAACTTATATCTATAAGCTTTCTATTAATCTCTTTACTATACCTAATACTTAGCCTTCCTGCCTGCCTCTTAGTAAGTTATTTTAATCTTACTATAGCTATTCCCTTAATAGTATGCATTTATATAAGTAACTTAATACTTATTAGATTATATATAAGTCTAGTACTTATTCTTTTCCTTTAAAAGGTAAAGCTATTATTATAAGTTTTACTTTTATTTTTTATTTATTATATATACTAATTAGAAGTAATATAGCTTAAGTTTAAACTTAAAGATAATATCTTTAAGCTTAATTATACTTTAATTAAAGTTAAGAGTTTTACTAGTATTATAATACCTTATAATAGTAAAGTTAAGCTTCCTTTTAATAATAATACTATATCTAAAACCTTTTACCCTGTTAAGAAGAAGAATTCCTTTACTGCAATTACTTTAGTAAAAACCTCTAAGACTTCTAAGACTTTATATACTTTAAAGTATAAGCTTAAGTTTCTTAAAGGTAAAGAGTATATATTCCTATATATATAGTACTTTAAGGGTATTTTATTAGATAAAAGTCTATTATTTTATTATATTATAAAGAATAAGCTTAACTTAAAGTATTATTATTATTACTCTTATAGTAGTTATAAGGGTTATACTAGCTTATAAGTACTTTTATATTTCTTTTTAAGTATATTACTAACTTATTTAATTTCTATTATTTGCTTTTTCTAGCTATTACTCTTTATAATGTAATTACTAATAGTATTTATTTTATAAGTTATTTATTTTTCTTTATCTATTTACTTTAAGTTAATTATTTATATAAGAGATTACTTATACTAGGACTTATACTTTAGTTATATTTAAGCTCTTTAAGGCTTATCTTACTCTTTTTACTATCTTTAACTATTATATTCTTCTTTCTTAGGTTTTTAAGATTCCTTATTTTAGTCTAGGTATACTTACTTCTAATAAGAAAAGCTTTTCTAGTATAATAGATTTTAAGGCTTTTAATATAATTTATAATAGCTTAGTAAAACTTAGTAATATTATCTCTATTAATAATAATAATAAAGTTAAAAATAAAAATAAAGATATTAGTAATAATACTATTATTTAAGCTTTTTAAAACTATTTACTATATTTAAATAAAAGTATTTTAGCTATAAGAAATACCTTAAGCTCTTTACCCTTATTACTAGCTAGTTAAATAATTAAACTTTACTTTATTAAGACTTTTAACTATTTAAGCTATATAAAATTAAGTAATACTTTAAAGTATTTAAATTACTACTATAATAGAGCTTTAATTAATCTATTTACTAGTATCTTTACTATAGGTAAGTAGGTAATTTAAAAGCTTCTTTTACCTTCTTTTTATTATAGCTATATATTCTAGATTTCTATATAGTATAGTTAAGTATTAATCTTAATACTTAGCTTTATAATAAGATGTATTATCTATTAATTATTATAGTAAATAGTATATAGCTTTATTAGGTAAAAGTGCAATTTATTAAAAAAGTGCTATAAACCTATTACTTTAGCTGCAGTATGCTTTAATGCAATTAGTTTTACCTCTATTATAGAGGTTAAAACTGTACTTTAGTATATTACTTTCTATATTATAGTACTACTAAAGAGGGTAATAAGATATTCTTATAATAATCTTTTTATTTCCTTATTATCTATAAATAAAGCATTTAATGCTATATAAAGTGCTTAAGTTTTATTATAATTACCTCTATAGGCAATTATAAAATTATAAGTAATATAAAGATATTAAAGAGCTTAATCTATAGACTTATAATGCTCTTTACTTAGATTTATAAGGTATTTAAAAAGCTAAGATACTATAAAAGCAATATCTAGCCTTACTATTACTGCAGTATATAGTAAAGATTTAACCTTTTCTTAATATAACTTAATGTAGGCTAGAGATGCTTAGTCCTCTCTCTTAAAAAGCTTAGTAATAGAAATAGAAATAGTAAGAAACTAGTTACACTTATTAAGGTTATATTTAACTATATATTTCTCTAGATATAAGTTATAATAGAGGTAGATTTTCTTATTTAGCCTATCTCTAATAATTCTAATTTCTAAGAACTACTTAGCTTTCCCTTTATCTTAAAGCTTATATATCTCTTTTAGCGCTTTAATAATCTTATTTATAGCTTCTTTCTGCTTACAGTAATATAAAATAAGGATATTATCTATAAAGAATACTACTAGTATATCTTGCATTTTTATATAAAATAAGCATTTCTTTTCCTTACTAGGTTTTAAACTAAGGCATTTTAAAGTACTTAAGAATTCCTTAAACTATAAGATAGGTAAGTCTCTTAGTCTATATAGTGCTCTTTTTAGCTTTATAAGCTTTCTAGCTTATTTAAAGCCTTATAAGAAGTAGTATATAACTAGAAGTTTATTTTTATTGCATATTACATTAATAAATACATTTACTATATCTAGTTAGTAGATTTTAAGATTATACTTAGCTGCTAGAGTAATTATAATATAAAATAAATACACTGCAAGAGTTACTGCATATATGCTTTAAATTATATTTTCTAGTTATAGATCTCTATGCATATAGATTTGCACTTTACATTTATTTAAGTTTCTATTCTAGTTAAATTTATATATAAATATATATTTTATAGGTATAAGCTTAATCTATATATCTTACTATAATATTACTATTTAAGTCTTAAAGTCTATAAGCTTCTTTACTTTAGTATATGCTACTGCAAGGAATAGCTCTTTAAATGTATAAGTCTTTAGCTCTTTTTATATCTTTAGAAGTAAAAGGAGTACATTTTAGTAAATCTTTATAGGCTTTAAGGTCTTATATATCTACTTAGGCTTTAGAGGATTAAGCTTTTAAGTCTAACTTTATTATGCTTTTTCTATTAGCTTTCTTAGCCTTTTTAATTATACTAAGAAAAGTAGTAAAAGCTATAAGGATACTTCTAGGATATAGTAGCTCTTCTTTATAGTAATTAGTTAAGAAGAAAGCTACTTTATTATCCTATCTATACTCTTATATCTTCTTCTATGTTTTTAAATTCTATTTTATACTCTTTCTATCTTACTTAATATCTTATTATTAAGTATTACATCTTAATAGTTTTTCTAGAGGTAGTTATTTCCTTCTAGAGTATCTTTAGCCTCTTTTTAGTTATACTCCTTAATTTGCTAAAAGCTTTAGCTATATTATTACTTACATCTTTGCTTCTAGTAGAGTATTAATTAATATCTTAACTAGTATTATAGTATGCATCTTAAGTCTTAGTAAAGCTAAAGTCCTTATCTTATCTTATATTATAAAGTGTATTTAATATCCTAGTAAAGCTAAGGTTTTTATCTTAATTTAATCTAGTATCCTAGATAGCATCCTGCTTGCTTATAAAGCTCTATCTAGCATCTTATCCTATATCTAAGGCTATATCTTAAGGGTAAGTAAAGCACTTTACTTTTATCCCTTAAGCTTTATAGTATCTTTAGCCTCTATCTTACTCTTATTTAAAGTTCTAAAGCATTTAGAAGTTACTCCTATTAATTTATTTAATATATACTTACTATTTAATAGCACTTTTCTTACTTCTTAAAGGTATTATATTTATACTCTTTAACTTTCTATTAAGCTTTTAAAGATATTTTTAATAGTACTTTATTATTCTTAAGATATAATACTTTCTACTAATAAGCTTTTATTTATATTAGTAAAGCTTTAAAGCTTTTAGTTTATTATATTATCTTTTACTTTAAGAAGAGTTTCTTTTTTCTATATTATTATATTAAGGCTTAAAGGAGTTTAAGCTATACTACTATCTTTTAAGTATATATCTAGTTTTAGGATTACTTTTAGCATTCTAAGTCTAGTTAGTTAAAGTCTAGTTAAATTTCCTATTATTATTTTTTTTAAGTTTACATATTAGCCTTAAAAGGTATCTAAGCATCTCTAAAGTCTATTATAATTTAAATATTACTTACCTCCTAGGCAGTAAAGCTTTATTAAGTTAATATTATTAAGTTAGCTGCCTTAATTATAGCCTAAACCTAACTGCACTTAAGCTAGCTAGAGAGCCTTGCTCTTCAGCTAGGCTAGATCTTCCTCTTGCAACCCACTTTAAATAATACCACGCTTTAATTATCTAATATGCAGTAAGTTATCTAACCTATATACCTTCTAATTGCAGCTACTAATAATATTATAGCTATACTATTATAATACCTATTATTAGAAGAAGCTTACAGTTTAATCCTAATAAGCTTAATCCTAGTAAGCCTTATCTAATAGAAGGCTATAATATAATATATAAAATTAACTAAGCTATTATTAATAAAGAAGACTATAACTAACTATATAATAAGGTAATAGAAGTTATATATATCTAGGAGGAAATAGATAATACTAGCTGCATAAAGCTAGTAGCCTTTAGTTATAAGATCCTCTTGCTTATATACTGCCTCTATAGGCAAGACCCTCCTATTAAGAAGGCTTTCCTTATTAAGGAGCTAAAGGAACTAAATAAGCTAAAAGGGAAGTTACTTAAAGGGATATATATATGCTATAAGGAGCTAGTATTTATTAATGCTCTTTATAATAATATATATAATAAGTAGTTTAAGGCCATCTAGGACCAGGTCTAGCAAGTACTAAAGAAGACTAAACTGCAGCTGCTATAAAGACTAGGCTAGTTATAGTCTTAAACTACAAGAGTGTAAAGATAAGGGGGATAGCATACTGCAAAATAGATAAGAGAGGGGTAATTGTAAGGTTCTATTAGAAGGAAAATGTATTAAGTTTTATATAGGTTTAGGTGCTTAAAGTTAAAGACCTAAAGTTATAATATTAGCATTAGTAGTAATAGAAGGTAGAATTAATTATACTATATAGCATATAACTAGTTTATAATTATAAAGACTAGTTAAATATTAATATACTATTAGTATAAATAGGGAAATTTTCTATTATACTTTAAGTATCCTTTACACTTTCTAATTATTATAAAATACTTATAAGTATAGTATTTATCTCTAAGCTTAATTTAACTAGTTATTTAACTAATATATTTACTTAAAGAGCTCTTTTTATTTTTATTTTATTTAAATAAAATTAATCTTTATAAATTACTTAGTTATTTAGCTTAATAATAAGCTCTTTTAATTAAAGCTTAGTATATTTATTATAAAAGATAAATTTATTAAACTATATATTTTATATTATTACTACTCTTTTAAAGTAAAAGATTTAAATATAATATATATTACTTATAATATAGCTAACTAAGTATTTAATATATAATTTTAGCTTAATCTTTATATTTCTCTTTTCTTTTTCTTCTTTTCTCTCTCTTCTTAAGGAGTATATATAGTAACTGTATATAAGCAGTAAACTTATACTTAGTTTAAGATCTGCATTTTCTTTTCTTATTTATAATAGTATATAGTATTTAAACTATTCTTTAAGTACTTTAATTAGTAATTTCTATTTAAGTCTATATAATAGGCTAATATTAAGTAGATAGAATGCTATTTTAGTACTTTTAGTCTAGAGCTCCTCTAGCAGGTTAGCTCTATAGAGCATTAAAATGGATTTTATAGTAATTTACTTACTGCTTTATTTAGCAGCTTTATTTACTTTATAAGTATCTAGTAGTATAAGCTCTAGCTTAATGCCTTAAAAATTTACCTAGTATTAAAATTAAGTTAGCCTCTTAACTGCAATTATAATATACTTATTATCTTAATAAATTATATAGATTACTACTTTAAATTAATATTATACCTAGCATTTAAAGTAAAATAAAGCATTAAATACTATATTATATTGCTTTATATATAAAGCTTAAGTAAATATCTATCTATTATATTTATTCTTAATAACTAGTAGCTATCTTAATTTATTATAGCCTTTTATATAATCTTAAAGATTTTAATATATATACTAAAAGGATCTTAAAGTATTCCTTTTTAACTTTCTTCTTAAGATAACTTAAGTAATATACATTCTAGCATAGATCTTATACTTAATCCTTAGGATTCCCTTAATCTTAATATTTTATGCATATAGTATAGCCTTCTTAAATATATCCTTTAATAAATATTTAAGTCTTAAATATTATATTATTACTATATCTTCTTTTAAGTTAAGTTAATCTTATAAAGATCTCTAAGAAAGCATTTTTCTTTTACTAGAAATGCTTATTATAATCCTTACTTAACTTATTAGTATTATATTATATAATAGTATTAATAAAGCTTTAAAATAGATATTAAGCTACTTATATTTAAAGAAAATAAGGTTATTAATAAGCTAAAGCTTATAAATAATAACATTTTTATCTACTAATTTATAGTATATAGTATAGTCTTCTTTATATATTTAAAGTTTTAAATTATATATATAAGTAAAAGAGATAATATTAATATAAAATCCTTTAACTATATAAATATTACTAATTATTAAGTCTTTTTTATTAAGTATTCTCTTAAAAGTGCACTTTCCTTTACTAATAATCTTATTAAAGGTTATACTTAATTCTATAATCTAATCTATAGCTTTAAAAGTTCTTAGGTTAAGGTAAGCTTTATTATTAACTAAATGCATAAATGCTTTTAAATCCTAGATTATGCTTTCTAAGAGTAGGTAGGTAAAGGCTTTAAAGGCTAAGAAGATATATAGTAGTTCTTCTTTATACTATGCATTTAGGTTAAAGAAAGCATTAATATAGAAGTTATTAAGAACTTTAAGTATTATATTAGCTTAAAAACTGCTTAAGATATTACTATTATTATCTTTAGTGCTTTAATTATTACTACTAAGCTTAATGCCTTTCTTTACTAGTTACTCTTTAAGTTCCTTTTACTTTAGCTTTATAACCTCTTTATAGATAATTATATAATGCTTTTTACCTAAATAGTACTTTTACTTAAGTATCTTTTATTAAAAAGTATATATATAACTATTTTACACTTTATAGGCTTCTATTTATACTTTAAGGAATTATCTTAAGTTTAGTATAAGCAGTTATAGCCTTTACTTATATTAGTAGATTATATATTTTAAGTAGTAAATATAATGCCCTTTTTCTTAAATAGGTTATTTCTTGCAATTGCTTAGAACTTATCTACTACCTTAAGGAGCTCTATTTAAGTTGCCTTCTTATTGCATTCTAGCTATTAGGAGACCTTACTTGCTTTAATGTTAGGGTTTTACCTTTTAATCTCTATAATAAGCTTAGATCAGGTTAAGAGCCTTCTAGATATATTAATTATATGCTTATTAAGCTTATTTTAAGCTTATAATAGTTTAAAATAATCTCTAACTGCTTAAAGGAAGTCTATTATAGCTATATCTTCTTTAATTTTATTTAAATTATAAGTAATAGCCTATTTATAAAAGCTATTCTAGCGCTTATACTATACTATAGGCTTTATACTTACATATTTTGCTTATCTAAGTACTAAATAGTACTCCCTTTAAAGTGTACTAAGGACTTATATATTACTTAAGGCATATTGCTTCTTAATACTCTAAATAAGCTTTCTTAAAGGTATATATTTATTTTTATATTTTAAGTTAACTTCTTACTAGATACAATTAAAGGTAAGACCCTTTACTATCTTACTAATCTACTCCCTTAAAGCTTTTTCTTTAGTAAAATACTCTTTATAAATATAAATATTACAGTTATATAAGGTATTTATAATATTATAAAACTGCAATTATATTAATATTAACTCTTAATTAAGTACTAGATTATTATTAATATACTTAATTTTATATTCTGTTTAAGTATATTTAACTAAGTAAATAAGATAGTTATTATTACTTTTTATAATACTTAAGTTAATATATTTCTAAATCTTAAGTAATATAGCATATACTTAAAGCTTAACTAGCTATTTAACTTAGTTTTTAATACTTTATAAGTATATAATATATATATTAAGCCTTCTAATAGCATTAAGTTTAATTACTTATTTTTTTTTTTTAAGTTTATATATTAGCCTTAAAAGGTATCTAAGCATCTCTAAAGTCTATTATAATTTAAATATTACTTACCTCCCAAGTAGTAAAGCTTTATTAAGTTAATATCATTAAGTTAGCTGCCTCAATTACAGCCTAAACCTAACTGCACTTAAGCCAGCTGGAGAGCCTTTCTTGCTCTTTAGCTAGGCCAGATCTTCCTCTTGCAACCCACTTCAAACAATACCACGCTTCAATCGTCCAACACGCTTCGGCAGTAAGTCATCTAACCCACCTTCCCTTCTGATCGCAGCCGCTAACAACATCACAGCTACAAGTTTAATTACTTATAATATTATAGCATTTAATTTTATATATAAATATTAATAATATATTAAATCTTAATATAGTATACTTATTTAAAGGGTTAAGAGATTTTTATATAGTAAAGTTATATATAAGGGTTTAAGGTTTACATTTTAAAGATTTAAAGAATTAAAATTTAAAAAGAATTAAGAAATTACTAAAATGCTATTAATTATATAGTAGAAGTTACTAGGAATTACTTCCTATTTAAGCTTATAACTATTATATAAAGTGTAGATTAGTTATAATAAGCATTCTAGCATTAATTAAAAGAGCCTTATTTTCTTTAATTGAAGGTAGCAGTTAGTTTAACCTTATCAAGCTACGGAAATCGCGCAGTAAGTTCAATCTAACCAATCAGAGAGCGTTTTGCTGTTTACAGCTCAACAAAGCTATAATATAGTCTTTAGTTATATTAAATATAATTTTATAAATAAAATAGATAAAAGAGATATATATAATAGTAAGCTTATTGCTTTTAAGAATTTAAGTTTTATAATCCTTTATTTAGCAATTTATAATAGAATTAAAAAAAAGAATTATAATATAAATAAATTACTTACTAAAAGTAATAATAAGACCCTTAAGATAAGATTTCCCTTTTAGTATTTAAGCTTTATATATACTTTTTTAAGGCACTTTACTAGTAATAGACTTTTAAAGTTATTTATTAGTAATAGACTTTTAAGGCTATTTATTACTAGTAGTCTTTTAAGCTACATATAGGGAAAGGCTTTAGCTATTAGTTATTTTAAATAATTAGGAAATTAAAAGTAATTATTTTAATAAATTATTATAAGAAAAAGAGACTAAAGATAAAAACTCTTAAAATAAAAGAAAAAAGAATTAAAAATTATAAAATTTAAAAAGTTATATAATATTAAAATTTAAAGTATAAGCTTAATAAAAGTAATTATTTTAATTAATTACTATAAAAAGATTAATTAAAAAGGCTAAAATAAAAAGAAATATTAAATTTTACTTAAAACTTATAAATTTTAAAATTTAAAGGGTTTAAAAGGTTAAAGTTAAGTTAATATTAAGATTTAATCTTTTAAAAAATAAATCTTAATATAGTAATTTATTATAAATTTTAAGCTAATTAAAGAAAAGTATTTTACTAATTATTACCTATTTAAAACTAGTATTTTAAATTTAAAACTAGTATTTTAAATTTAAAACTAGTATTTTAAATTTAAAACTAGTATTTTAAATTTAAAACTAGTATTTTAAATTTAAGATTTATTTTTTTATTTTTATTATAATATTAAAAATCTTAATTTTCTTTTAAACTTATCTCTTTTAAACTTTTAATTTTTTAGCTTTTAAGATATAATTGCTTTTAGCTATAAGGATATTAATTTTTATACTTTAGCCTCTATCTTCTTTATATATTATAGTAAAAGCTACTATTTTCTAATTTTTCTTAAAGTAGAAAAAATAAGTAATAGAAGCTAAAGTAAAAGGCTTATTTATATTTATAGTAATTATTTAAGCTAATTCTCCTAGGGTATTTACTTAATAGGCTATTATATAAATAAAAGCTTAAAAAGGATTTATTAATAAATTCTTATATAAAGAAAGCTTATATTAAAATAGATATACTTCCTGTAAAATGCTATAAATATAAGACTATAAAGAAGAACTTTAATTAATAGTAAAATTACTTAAAGACTAAACTTTATTAATATATAAACTATCTTAATACTAATAAGGTAATTAAAAAGGCACTTAAAGATATTACTTTTAATAACTATAATATAAACTAGTAAGTATATTTTATTTATTAATATTTAAAGGCTAATTTAAAGTAATATTAAAAAAGGTAAATATTATAATCTTTTTAAAAATAAAGTATTTATAGTATTAACTTTTAAAGCTAATAAAATCCTATAAAATAATAATAATTCTCTTTAAAAGGATATTAATAATTTTACTAAGAAGAATAATTACTAGCTTACTTTTATTAATAAAATGCTTAACTAAAATAAAAGTTAAGTTATAGTTTTATTAAAAACTAATAAATAGATTAAATAGTAAAAGATTATAATATAAAAATATAATATTTTTAAATTAATTTAAGTTAATTATTTAAGTTAATTATTTAAGTTAATTATTTAAGTTAATTATTTAAGTTAATCTTAAAATTTATATAACTTATATTAAATAGCTAATAATTACTATATTATATTCCTTATAAGTTAAATATAATAAAATTATAAACTGCCTTTAAAATATTAAGTATAAGATTAATACTATTTAAACTAAGTTTAAGTTCTTTAAGTAAGTATTTATAATAATTATTTATAGTAATTATTTATAGTAATTATTTATAGTAATTATTTATAGTAATTATTTACTTATAATTAGCTATAAATAATCTATTTTTTTTTAATTACTATTAGCTCTATATAAGGCTATTAAGCTTTTAACTTTTTAATTAAAGGCTTAAACAATAAAGCCCCTATAGTAGGCCAGAATTACAGAAGTCAAAATCAGAGAAGGTTTATCTGCCTCTGTGGCGCAATTGCTGCCTTAATCAAGCAGTATAAATACCGCCCCTCGGCAGCTGTGTCAACCTTCTTCCTTTACCCCAGCCAAAAGAATACCGGGCCTGGTATGCCCATTACACTTCCAAAGTACGTTCCCCGACCTGACTTTCCCTCTGTTAGTTATAGTTGCTGATATCAATTATAGCCACTAATATGATGCCTATATGCAAGAGCCTAGAGCCTGATCAGGGCTATTGCATAACTAACTATAATCTTATTAATGTAATTGAATTAGTATTAAGTTAAGCTAAGAGGAAAGATTACTATAAGATCTATATAATAGCTATAGCTATTATAAAGAACTTCTTATTAAGAAGCCTATCTAGCTTAATTAAAATAGCTATTTTTAACTAAACTCTAATTAACTTAATTAATTATATAAATTTAGCTTATTTAAGTTATTATATTTATTTAGTTTAGCTAGCTAGGGAGCTATTTAGATTAAAGAAGCTAGAAAGGGCTATAAGGAAAGGCTTGCCTCTTAATATAGAAGGGGCAGCTTTCCTTGCTGCATTAACAGGTTTAGCCTTGTATGAAGAGTGGCTTGAGAATGTGATTTTAGAGGCTGAATATGTGTGCTGCATACTCCTGCTTGTATGCAATTGAAGCGTGTCTGCGAACAGAGTTGGATGAAGGCGGGGTAATGGCGGGGGTTCTGTGAAGGAATTGGGTTGACTTTTGTGTAAGTTAGTCGGCGAAAGTCAAATTGACCTCCATCAATTGAATGCACGTGCTGAGGCACGTGACCAATCGACCTTGCATCTGAGAACTGCAGATAAAGAAACAGTAATTTAAACTGGGGATAAATAATTTATACCTTTACTTTATAATTTAAATATCTTTTTTTAATTTAAATTATATATTTAATATATTATAAAACTAAAGAATTTAAAAGTACTTAAGCCTTTTAATTTATTTTTTAAATTATTTATAAATAATTAAGCTCTTATTTAAAAGCTCTTTAATAAGCTTTTAAGTTTAAGTTAAGTATATAAGGATATTCTTCCCTTTAAGTTCTCTTTAATATAAAAGTAATAGTAAAATAATATTATTATAAGATTTTATAATATATTAATTTATTATAATAACTATAATAGATTTTAAGTTTTTTATTATTAAAGATAATAAATATAATAAAGAGCTTATTAATATCTTTATTAAACTAATAAACTCTTTATACTTAAAAAGATTTAATAAATCTATTATTAGTAAAAATATATATTTACTATATAGAATTACCTTTTTAAGCTTTTATTTTTTTAAGATAATATTATCTTATAGCATTTAGGCCTAAGTAAGGAAATATTATAATATTTTAAAAGTATTAATTATCTTATATTTTAGCTTCTTATTAAAGCTTATAAGCTATTAAAGCTTATTAATATTAAACTTTAAATTATCTTAATACTTTTAAGACTCTTTAAAGAAAAGAAATAAGTAAAAAATATATAACTAATATTAATATAAAAAATAAAATATTAAAGATTTTTATTTATTTAAGTTAAAGTATAGTAAGGAGTTAATTAAGTTAATTATTTATAATAATTAGCTAATATACTTATTATTTATTATTTTAAAAAGCTATTTTAAAATTTTATATTTTTATAAATTATTTTTATTAATTTTATATTAATATAATATAAAGTAATATACTTTATATAAATTATATATAGATTTAAGTTTAATTATATTTAATTAAGATTTTTAAAATATTAATATTTAATTTACTTTTAAATAGTATAATAATAAAGCTTTTACTTATTTCTTAAAGTACTTTAATTACTAATAATTAAAATTATAAATTAAACTTTATATTTAATTTAATTTTCTAAATAATTTATTAAAATAGCAGTTATAATATAAAGAGTTTAATTATATATTAAAGTTAATAGATTTTTTTTTATAGCCTTAACCTAGTAATAACTAATAAATAGAACTTAAGTATTTTAATAATAGCTATAAAAGTATTAACTATAAAGTCTCTAGCTAGACTAAAATCTTAATAAACTTAATTAATAAGATTACCTTTAAGCTATAGCATCTTAAGTAACTTTAATTATAATAAATATATTACTTAATTAATTAAAAAGCTATAAAAAGCTTAATTAATAGAGTTTATAACTTTCTTATAACTTTAACTTTTTTTAATTTATTTATCTTTTAAAGATATTTATTTTAATAATTATAAAATTATTAAAAAACTAGTTAAGCTTAAGTTATTTATAAGTTCTTTATTTTAATTATATTAAATTAATAAAGCTAATTTTAATTTTAATTAAAATATTAAACTTAAATAATTAATAGCTAGTAACTACTATTTATTAATAGTATATATAACTTCTTTTTATTTACTATATGTATTACTAAAAGGTTTATAATAAAGATATTATAGCTTTCTAGTAATAAGTAACTTATAAAATAATATAAAAAAAAGCTATATAAATAAAAGCAATTAGCTATAATAGTTAAATAGATAATTAGCTATTTAACTTAATTATCTTTAAGTATATTATTTTCTATTAATTATTTAAAAACTCTTATTATAGTAAGTAGCTTTAAGAAGAGATATAGCACTTAATAGATACTTAATTTATAAGTAAAGCTAAATAGTATCTTTATAAATTAAGAAATATCTCTTAGCTTAAATATTAAATTATAAGTATTATTATACTTATAATAATAGTCTTTACTAACTTATAGCTAGGAGATTACTATAAGTAGTATTTAGAGTTTATATATAATAAAATTGCTTAGAAAATTCTATAAAGTTAATTATATAAGATAAAAAAAATTCTATATATAAGAAAGAGTTTATAACTAAAAGTTAAAGAGTCCTTTAATAGGTAAAATAAAGCTATAGTTAATTAAATAGAATTTACCTAACTAAGTATATTTACTTTATAAAATAATAATTAATACTAAGGTAATAAACAGTAGTATTAATAGTAATTTAATAAAGTAAAGTTAATAGATATTTTAAAGAATTTTTACTTATTATATTAATATAAATAGTAAAAAGTACTTAAGAATTAACTTACTATTTTATTTTAATTATTACTATATAAAACCTTAAAGCTTTTACTTATTTTATATTATATATTTTCTTTTTAACTTCTTGAATTTATTTTAAATTTTATTTAATAGCTTTATATTTAATTATTATAATTTTTTACTATATTATAAGGTAGATCTTAAAGTATAAAAGCTTAACTATTAATTTAATTAAGGTAATAATACCTATAAAATAGTTAATAAATAAATATATATAATAAGTAAAATATTAATATAATATATTTTTTTTTTTTTAAGTTTACATATTAGCCTTAAAAGGTATCTAAGCATCTCTAAAGTCTATTATAATTTAAATATTACTTGCCTCCTAGGCAGTAAAGCTTTATTAAGTTAATATTATTAAGTTAGCTGCCTCAATTACAGCCTAAACCTAACTACACTTAAGCCAGCTAGAGAGCCTTTCTTGCTCTTCAGCTAGGCCAGATCTTCCTCTTGCAACCCACTTCAAACACACGCTTCAATCGTCCAACACGCAGTAAGTCATCTAACCCACCTTCTGATCGCAGCCGCTAACAACATCACAGCTACACCGTCACGATGCATACTGTCAGAAGAAGCCTGCAGACTCCCGATCCTGACGAGCCTTATCTGACAGAAGGACCTAATGCAACCGAAATGAAGGATATAATCGACCAAGCTATCAGCAGCGGTAACCATTACAAGCTATATAATGAGGCGATAGAGATCCTAAAGGCCTAGGAGCATACAGATGATATCAACCGCATCAAGCAGGCAGCCTTTAGTTGCAAGATCCTCAAGGTCACATAGCCTCATCACAAGCTGGTTGACAGAGGCTTCCTTAATGCCGAGATAAAGGCACTCAACGCGCTTGGAGAGAAGTTGCTCAGAGGGACAGATCCGGAGGTCGAGGAAAGGGAATTCATCATGGCCATTCGCGGCAGCATTAATATAATATATACTTTAAGAAGAATTTTACTTTTAAGATTATTAAGTATTATTTTAAAAGTAATATATTTATATTATTTTAAAATTTTTATAAGTTATAAAAAAAAAAAGAATAAAAATTAAAAAACCTTTTTTATTTATAGTTAAATTCTTATTAAGTTTAAGTAAAAATAGCTCTTTTAGCTAATTAAATATAATTTAGTATTTATATAATAAAATACATTAAAGTCTTATATATTATATTAAAGGCTTCTCCTATTTATACTAATAGTATACTAATATTTAGCTAGTCTTTATAATTATAAACTAGTTATATGCTATATAGTATAATTAATTCTGCTTTTTATTGCTACTAATGCTAATAGTCTTTAACTTTAAGCTCCTAAACTTATATAAAACTTAATACATTTTTCTTCTAATAGAACCCTGCAATTACCCCTCTCTTATCCATTTCGCGGTATGCCGTCCCCCTCATCTTCACGCTCTCATCAGGTTACAGCAGCTTAGTCTTCTCTAGCACCCTTTTAGCCTGCCCTTAGATAGCCTTAAGCTACTTATTATATAAGCTGCCTAGTTAAATAGCTATAATAAAGTTACTTTTATTAATAGTTAGATCTATCCCTCTAAGTAACTTCTCTTTAAGCTTATTAAGTTACTTTATCTTACTATTAAGAAAGCCTCTCTTAATTAACCTATAGTAAGGCTATATAATCTTAAAGACCTTATAACTAAAGGCTATCTACTTAATGCAGCTAGCATTATCCTTATACTGCTAGGTTAATCTAATTTCTATAGCTATATTATATAAATTAGTGTAATTATCTCTATTAATAAATAGGTTAATTATAGGGATTACTTCTTAGTAGCATCTTATCTGATATGCCCTGTTATCTTAGGCTGGTTGCAGGCTTCTTCAGAGCATTGTGATGGTGTAGCTGTAATGTTATTAGCGTCTGCGATCAGAAGGGAAGGCGGGTTGGATGACTTACTGCGTGTTGGACGATTGAACTGTGGTATGGATTGATAGATGTTTGAAGTGGGTTGCAAGAGGAAGATCTGGCCCAGCTGAAGAGCAAGTAAGGCTCTCTAGCTAGCTTAAGTGCAGTTAGGTTTAGGCTATAATTAAGGTAGCTAACTTAATAATATTAACTTAATAAAGCTTTACTACTTAAGAGATAAGTAATATTTAAATTATAATAGACTTTAAAGATACTTAAATACCTTTTAAGGCTAATATATAAACTTAAAAAAAAAATATTAAAGGCTTACTTTAACTTAATATAGCTTTAGTTTATTATAGCTAAGATTAATTAATATAATTATAAATCTTTTAATTTAAAGTTATTAAGTAAAGTAATAATCTTTTATAATAATCTTTTTTAAAAATTTCTTTTTACTTTTAAACTAATTTTAAGTTATATTTTATTATTAAAATATCTTTATAAAGCTTATTTAGCCTTAAACTAATTATATTTAATAAGCCTTTTTATATTCTATTTAACCCTTTTACTATTAATATCTTTTTTCTTTAGTAAAAAATAATATAATAGTAAATATTATATATTAAATTTATATTTAGTATTTTCTATTTACTTTAATTATTAAAGTTAAAGGCTTTAAAAATCTTCTAAAAGAAGAGAGATTCTTTTAGCTAGTTTTAATTTAATTAAAGTCTATAAAGATTAAATAGAAGACTATAAATTATATACTGCTTTTACTATACTACTTTAATATATCTTAATATATTTAGAACTAGTATATTAAGTATATATAAGCATCTAAACTTAGCTATTTATAAGAAAAAGGCTTTTAAAATAAGAATATTTAAAAGAATTAATATAATATATTTTAATTTTAATATAAGTATATTTATAGTAATTAAATATAATAATTTTAATTTACTTTTAATAGATTAATACTATTAAATAGTAAATAGAATCTATTTATTATTTTACTTATTTTATTACTAATAGCTATTTATTTATAAATATTATAGTAAATTTAATATTCTAGTAGCTTATAGCTTTTATTTTACTATACCTTTAATTACTTAGTAGCTTAACTCTTATTAAATAAATTTAAAATAAGTCTTTATCTTTATAAGAGGCTATTCTTTAAACTTTCTCCTTAAAGGCTAAAGTCTCTCTTATATTAAATATATAGTTAATACTTTATAATAAGTTTACTATTTTTAAGATTTTTATTTATTTTCTTAATACTTAATAGCAACTTAAAAGGGTTATACTTAGATTTATTAATATATTTAAGAATTAAGGTAAAATTATATTAAACTCTTATATAATATATAGCCTTTAGAATTATTATCTTTTAAATTACCTTTAAGTAATTATAGTAAATAATAGTATATATCTTAATATTAAAGATTTAAATTATAAGATTAAGATTAAGTTATAGCTTATACCTCTACCCTGCTTTTATTTTATATAATATATAGCTTATATTTTAAATCTTATTATATAAGAAATTATAAATTATATTAGAATTATATCTTAAGAGATAGTAATTTTAGAGAGTAATAATTATAATAAAAATAAAAATAAAGGAAATAACCTTTTTTAAAATAAAGGCTTTAATAATAAGGATTTAATAGATAATTAATTTAATACCTTAAAATAGTAAGTTATAAATTAATTATTTAATTTTATTAGTATTAATTATTTATTTTTATTTATTCTTTAAGTATATATATTTCTTCTTATAATATATTTCTTATAATAATTATATATAGTAATTACTAAGTTAATTATAATTAATTATCTTTTAGGTTTATTACCTTACTATTAAATTTACTTAAAGTTTTAAGCTTATATAAAAATTTAAAGAGATTTAAGCTTACTAAATATAAAATAAAACTATTTTATAACCTTTAAAATTAATTTATAATATCTTAACTTAATAGAACTTAATAACTATAATACTTATAAAAGCTAAGATATTAAAACTATCTATTTAAGAATAATTTAAAGACTACTTTAATAGAAATTATAAAATTACTACTAAAAATTAGCAGTAAATTAATTACTTTATTAATTATACTTATATTTTTATTTATTTTTTTAATTTTATTAGTTATTTAGCTATTAATAGCTTATCTACTATATAGACTTAATTTAAGATTATTAGCTACTATCTTAGTATTTATTAAAAGAGGCTCTTTTTACTTAAAGTAGCTAAAATTATTAACCTTAAGTAAAGGTTCTTTCTTATAGTATTTATTAAGCTATAATAAAGCTATATAAGTATATAAATTTATTTATTATTAAGACCTCTTATTTTATTATTTTTCTTCTTTTACTTTTACTAAAATTAAAATAAAATACTTATTAAAGTAGTATTTAATTTATTCTTTTATTTTATAGCCTTAACCCAGTAATAACTAATAAATAGGACCTAGGTATTCTAATAATAGCTATAAAAGTATTAACTATAAAGTCTTTAGCTAGACTGAAATCTTAATAAACTTAATTAATAAGGTTACCTTTAGGCTGCAGCATCTCAAGCAACTCTAATCATAATGAACACGTTGCCTGACCAGCTGAAGAGCTATAAAAAGCTCGACTGACAGGGTCTGCAACTCCCCTAATTTATTCTTTTATCTTTAAGTATTAGTAGTATTAAAGAATAAGCTAAAGCTAACTTTATTTAACTTTATACCTTTTAATATATATCTAGCTATATAAATCTATTTATATTACTATTAATAGAAAAATAGAATTTTCTTTTTAGTTTTCTTAGTCTTAAAAAGATATTTATAGTAATTTAATATAATAATTATATACTTACTATAGTTTATAAGCTAGTTACTTTTAAAAATTAGCTTTAATTATATATAAATCTTTCTTTAAAGAAAATATATTTAATATACTATTATATTATATTATTAACTAATATAATAAATAGAAAGGCAATTTAAAGAAAGTCTTTTTTAATTTTAAGCTTATATTACTTATAATTCTTAATATTTTATATTAAGCTATATAGCTAAAAACCTTCTTATAATATAGTTAAGTACTATTATAATTAAAAGAATATAAAGTATATATTACTTTATATATTAATATAAATAATATACTTTAAAGGTTTTTTTAATTAAAGAAAGATTTTTATTATATTTTTATTTTATAGCCTTAAATTAATTTTAAAAGTCTTTTAACTTAGACTTATTTAAGCTATTTTCTTTTATAAAGAATTCTCTAAATTAGCTTAAAGAGTTATAAAAAGCTTTTATATATTTTATATTACTTAAAGAAATATTATAATATTTAACTTTCCTTTATTTACTAATAATATATAAAAAAGAAGCTATTTATATAAATATTCTATTAATAACTTATTAATAATTATCTTTTATTTTTTTTTAATTATAAATATTTTCTTTTTATTTTTAAGATTTATATCTTTTATAATTATTTATTAATTAATTTCTATTACTTATTTTTTTTTTTTTTTTTAAGTTTATATATTAGCCTTAAAAGGTATCTAAGCATCTTTAAAGTCTATTATAATTTAAATATTACTTGCCTCCTAGGCAGTAAAGCTTTATTAAGTTAATATTATTAAGTTAGCTGCCTTAATTATAGCCTAAACCTAACTGCACTTAAGCCAGCTAGAGAGCCTTACTTGCTCTTTAGCTAGGCCAGTATTGAGTTTTGTATAGGTTTAGGAGCCTAAAGTTAAAGACCTGAAGTCATGATATTGGCGTTAGTGGCAATAGAGGGCAGAATTGATCACGCTATATAGCATGTAATTAGTCTACAATTGTAAAGACTAGCTAAATATTAGTTTACTATTAGTATAAATAGGGGTTTCTATTACTTATATTATTAAGCTTACTTTAATCTTTTTATAATTTAAATTCTATTAATTTTTATTTTTATATACTTTTAAAAAGACTTAAATTAAATAAAGCTTAATATATTAATTTATAATAGTTATTATAAGTTAAAAGCTAAATTAAAAAAATAAGTTCTTAAAATATTAATATTAAGTAATTAATTAAAAATTAATAATACTTTTATATAAATAATATATATTTAATTTAATATTTTATATATATATATAAATATACTTTTTATATAAATTATTATAAATAATTATTATAAATATATTATATTTATATTACTTTTAAAAGTTATATAAAAGAGTATAATATTTCTTATAAGTATCTATAGGTAATTTCTAATATTTATATATATTATAAGTATTATAAAAACATTCTAAAATACCTATAGATACTTATATATAATATTATTTACTTAACTAAATGCCTAGGTAACTGGGTATTAAGCTATTATTAGGTACCTATGGGAATTTTAAACCCTGGAGAGAACCTAGTCCCATCACCCAGAAGAGCTTCCTGCATGAAGTGTGATTGATGCACATGGATAGCGTTACATCTTGATTGATTACTTACGCATAATCGTAACTACCGAACGAGCACCTTGTCAAATCGTAGAGATCGACAATGTTTTAATTAATGGTTGGCTTACAAAGTTTCACTAAGAAAAAAGAAACGGTTTTAATTTTAGCTACGATTAATTGGCCCTGGCGATCCGGTTACTTATCACAGCTGACAGGTCATTTGGTAAGTTCTCGACTGCCAAGATACCTTCTACTCTGCATCAGTAAGGGCACTGATATCCACCACGCGTGTCGGTTTCGCATTATCATTGCGCAAGGGATTGTCATATCATCTCACGGTGAGAAGAATCTATGGACTGATCATTGACTATACGCGGAAGGTTTCATCCGGCAGGAGATGCTTGCCCAAGTCAGTCGGTCCTGAGTCGTTGTAAGTCAGCTATCTGGCGGAGAGCTCATGGTCATTCTCGGCAGTTGAGATGGGGAGTTTGGCCACAGCTTGATGATAGGCTAGAAAAGTGCTTCGGCAACGAATAGATATCAGTAAATAGTTATAAAGACAGCGAGATATCTTCCCCGTTCTAACTTATAATTTCCATCCATCCACTCACTTCACACTCATCCACAATCCCTCAACCAATCTTATCCATTCGTTCACCATGCGCTTCTTCAACTTTAACAAGCGAGACTCTCACAAGCATCCCAAAAAGGATCGCACTCTCCCTCCCTCCAAACCAGTCTACAACTCCCACTTCGCCAAAAGGCAGTCCTCCTTGATCGGCGAGCAAAAGGTCCGTCCCCAAGCTTGGGTCGATACACCTCAGATCGTGTACTCGGCTTGGAACCAGGCTGCGGGTGATATCGATCAGCCATTTGGGACTTTACCCTCCAACTTCTCTATCGCTCTTGTTGGCGGTGGTATCACCAACGTTGTTCTGGCTTTCAACCTCGTCAATGCTGGTGCTGATGTCACCTTGATCGAAGCCACTGGTGATGTTGGTGGTCGTCTGCGAACTATCCAGACCCCTGATGGAGTCAATGTTGCTGAGATGGGAGCAATGCGCTTCCCCCCTTCTGAAGACCTTCTCTACTACTATGCCAATGAGTTCAACTACACTTTCATTCAGAACTTCCCTGACCCAGGCAAAGTTCCCACTGTCGTCTTCTACCAAGAGACTCCAACTTCTTGGATCAGCCAGAACGTCACTGTCAAGGGCTTCGAGAAAGTCAGCAATGGCTGGGGTGCTCTGATCTCCCAGGGCTTGACCGGTGGCTCTCAGTCGATCACTGCAGCCACGCAACTCACCAAGTGGCTCAGTTCATCTGACGTCGACACACGCAACCAAGTCATTCCTGAATGGCAGAAGTACCTCGATGAGTTTGGTAACAACAGTTTCTACACTGCTCTCTAGCGTATCTTTGGTGAGAAGCACGAGTGGGATGTCCCGGGTGGTCAGGTCTGGACCGAAGATGACTTTGAGCGGTTCGGTACCCTCGGTGTTGGCTCAGGTGGCTTTGGCGCCGTCTACTCCGCTGGGTTCAACTCCATCTTTCGTCTTATCGTCAATGGCCTCGAGTCGGACCAGGCTATTTTTGCGAAGATAACTGATGATGGTCTTCAAGCGACTGGCATCAGGGAGTTGGCCAGTGCCATTTGGCAGAAGGCTACTGATCTCGGCCTCAAGACCAAGTTTGACACTGTTGCCAAGATCACCAGCGGCGGCGGTGGCGATATTGATTATGTTGTTATCCAGGAGACTCCATCTTCTGATAACGGCAATTCCACCGCCGACCAGTCCCAGTATGACTTTGCTGTTGTAGGTACGTCGAGCCGAGCCATGAACTTTGCCTTTGCAGATGTCTCGGACACAACCAATGAGCCCATCATGTCAACTGCTGTCAACCGTGGTATCACTGCCCTTCACATGACTGCCTCCTCCAAGCTCTTCATCCGCACGAAGAAGTTCTGGAGCGACCAGCCAACTGATTTCCCTCGTGTCATTCTGTCTGATACAGACCTTCCTCAGGCGTACACTCTCGACTACGGACACCCAGACTACGGCATGGTCCTTCTCACATACGCTTGGGAGGATCTCTCGCAGACCATCCTGGCCATCCAAGATCCTCATAAGCTGCTCTCTATTCTCAAGGAGCAGATTGCACGTATCATGCGAAACAGCAGCTATCCCAACTACGCCGACTTCCTCGACCCCGTCACCGATGATGACGTCTACCTCGTCCACTGGCCCCTCGATCAGTACTCCTACGGTGCATTCTCCCTCGGTCTTCCAGGACAGGATAAGCTCATCTCTTCCATGTTCTATGACTACCAAAAGCTCAATGACACTTCGAGCTCTCGAGTCCTGATCAATAGTGACTGCACGTCATTCCTCGGAGGTTGGGTTGATGGTGGCCTGCAGCCAGCGCATAACTCTATGGCTGCGATCTTTGAGCGCTTTGGCTCCTTGAACCCTGCGGCGGCTGACTTTGCGCCTTCTGCGCTTTTGGGTGCCAGTCCTTACCAGTACTAAGAGGAACCAGTATATTCCTTGGCCATCACATTCTTTTCATTCTTGGGGGAGGTTGTTTTTATTTGTCTTTACCTATTTTTAGAATGGTCCCTTTGAGTACTGAATTCCACTTGTCTTAACTACCTGACCAACAGACTTCACTTCCGTTATCTTTAGTCCTGCGACTTGATATCCCTGGTCTGTTTAACCTTGATATAACGTTTGTACTCAGTGCTATATGTCTTTGGGGCCATGCCATCATTACTTGACTATCAATTTGGCTAACGCTAGAATCCGCTGTACTATCTGTAACCACTCAATACGTCACTCCTGTCGGGGATGAAACGTTAAGATGTTCATCCATACATGTATCATCACTCGACACAGACGAGACATACCACCATAAATGAGGCTGAAGTGTCTGCAGTGTTAAAACGATCTCACACAGGGACCAGGTCAGTCATCGAACAAAGAAGAGAATACTTAATGCTGATTCCATGGCCAAAGAATACGCACTCCAGGGTAATCTTCGCAGTAACCCGCTTTTCAGTCACCACTTTGGCGGGTCCAGCACTAGACCGCGAATTTGAGACGCCAAGCTAGTTGACGTACGAGACCTGAAACAAATGCATTTTGATTGTTGAAATGGAGTGGGTGACATTACTGTAGCCTTTGTTGGAAATTCTTTCGTTATCACGACGCCAAGTCCGCATGTCAAGCGGAAGGAAAGGTAACTATGGCAAGTCTTTCATATCCAGGTAATCGGATGTTGTGTAAGTGGCAGACGTGCCCTTATAGCATAGATAGATAGATACTAATTGCATTCAACACATGGGCCACCCAGAGGTATACGTCCCCTCTTATTGTCTGTGAGTAAGTCGGATATACCGCTCTATCGGGTAGACAGGTGGGGATGTTACTGCCCTAATAAGTGGGACAGGGGCAAACCTGGAGGAAATCTTCATCCGTGGGTCTTTATGTAACGCGACGAATACAATATGCAGTATCTGTATATAATTATACAACGATTACTAGAGCGTTGCTATGGTTGACTTGACTTTGTGGTAATTGGCTTTCGATGCTAGAGCCTAGAGGGAAGCTATAACATCGGCACATCCAACGGCTTTGCATGTGAACAATGGTCAGTTCCCCTCTTTTAGCTAGATTACCCCTTGTTTCGCCCCACTAATCCCTGATCTCATCATTCCAGATGCAGTGGAGAGTCTGCCACGTGAACTGCAGTGTTTCTATGCATGGACATTCCATTATCACCTGGATATCCGGAATTACTGGTTCCTTTGGGTGTTTCTTCCGGGCACTGGTACTTGGTTTTCTCCTTTGAGGTCTTTATGTTCAAACATTATAGGGGCTCAACGTAGCAGGTGCTTGTACATGATCAACGGAGCCGAGCCAGAATTGGTCTAGTCAAACCGCGGAATTTAATAGAGGTTACATCGGATGTACGCTAAATGGGGCAACTCCCCTGGCAGACGCACACAAGTCTGTCTCAGATCCTTGGCGAGTGCCGTTGAAATTTCTTGAACGGGAGACACTAAATGAGTAGTACCGGAACGCTAATGTCGGGTGACAGAAAGCCGGACTAACGGGCAGACTACTAATACATTGGCTAGTTGGATAGCAAATAACTGTTTCTGTCTGTATCGAATTATGCAGTCGGACGGACGGCAATACCGCAATTAGAACGTAATGCAACGATTAGTACAGTGCAGGCAGGTATAATACCGAGGACAAAAAATACAATAGCAAATCCACCGTTTCATATAAAGAATCCCGTGGCCCCCAGGAACTTGTTTCTTGGTGGGATTCCCATCCTGACAAACTTTATTTTGCGCAGAAACCATCAATTGATCTGTCCCCCCCATTATGGCGGCTCACATTGAGAATCGAGGGCCGCAGCTCATGGCGGTGAATATCACCTTTTGGGCTATGGCAATCATCACTTGTCTTTTGAGATGCTATGTTCGGTTGTTTATGGTCAACGGGTTCAGAAGGGATGACTGGCTGATGGTCGTCGCGATGGTATGTTGAGCCTCAGGGATAAGAAGTGCCCAGCAATTGACATTTTATTTCTTTAGGTATTCTTCACTTGCTATGCGACCTCATCAACTGTTGGTGTCACTTTCGGCACGGGAAGACACCACGACGACCTCGAAACCAACCAAATCCACACTGCGATGATGTGCTGGTGGTTCTGCTACCTCGGATACGCCCTCACCATGATCGCCTGCAAACTCTCCATCGGCTATTTCCTCCTCAGAGTCACCACCGAAAAGATCCAACGATGGACCATCTACCTCGCCATGTTTTCGACTGTCATCTCGTGCGGCATCTTCTTCTTCGTCACACTATTCCAGTGTCACCCTATATCGTACTTCTGGAACAAGGACCAAGATGGAAAGTGTATTGATCCTGGTGTCGTCATTGGACTGGCAGCTCTCTACAGTGTCTTCGCTGTTGGCTCTGACCTTGTTTTTGCGCTGCTTCCCGGGTGGATTGTATGGAATTTGCAGTTGCATAAGCGAACAAAATACTCACTGATCCCTCTACTCGCCATGGGTTGCATGTACGTCTTGTTTATGCCACGGATGATACCCATTGATACTGATCACATATACAGTGCTAGCGCAGCCGTCATTGCTCGATTCCCATACTTACATCTCCTTGGAAAGCCCGATTTCCTCTGTAAGCTCAAGATCCCCCTGATTACGTGGCCATCAACTAACCTAAAACTACCAGGGAACACCACTGACATCGCCATCTGGTCCACAATCGAGCAAGGCCTGGCTATCACAGCAAGTAGCTTAGCGACTTTAAGGCCCCTGATCAAGCAAATCGCCTTCCGACTGAACCTGACCAGCAAGCCTCTATCACTCGGTCCATCCGGCTACGGATCATCACCGCGCACTCTTGGTCCCGGGACACCAAGAGCCTTCTCAAGTCGAGAGGCGTACACACTCTCATCAGTCAGTCGTCAGGAAGGCCATGAAAAGAGAGGTTCGGCATTTGATGCGAGGCAACCAAGTGATCTCAAGCTTGGTATTAAAAAGGAGACCAAGTGGGAGGTCAAGATAACGAAAACAGCCATGAGTGAGAGTGAGGAGGAGTTGCACTCGCCGAGAGCGTGGAGGAATGATAACATTTAGAAACACCCAAGGTAAACATGCGTATTGAATAGCACAAACATACTTAATCTCTTATATAATATCTCTTAACAATTAATCGGCATATCCTGTGTAGATGTGCTCCAGGCACTCTGTGATTTCGTATCCTCTGTGATCAATAAATCCTCACTTCTCACATTCTTCTACCAGCGAATCAGTGAGAAATTCCACGGCTTCTGATGTACTCGATCTCGGCGTGAGTCTCGGGCGATCTAGTCCCTTGCCCATCCATTTCATACGGCTCCACGTTGACCTGAAACGGTCTCCAGTATTGAACCTGACCTGGGTCTTCCCCCTCATATTCTCGAACTCCGGGGCTTCCGCGGCGCCATCTTTCGGGGGACTGAGGAAAGTTTAGCGGGCTGGAGGTTTGCGGCATATATGGGACTGAGTAAAACGATTCTGTCGTGGGAGCTGACTGAATATCACGCTGCGCCTTTCGCTTCCTGCGGATTAGCCACAGATCAATAAGAACTGCTAGCACAAAAGCTCCAGCGCCAACAGCGATACCAACAATTGCTCCCGTTGATAGTCCTGATTTTGAGCTTGATCCTCCTTCTGATGCTGCGGCCTTAGGATCAATACGTCCATCATCGAGCCTTGTCCGATTGGTGAAGACTGCTTTCATACCGAGTAATGTGCCAAGATCATGATTAACAAAACCATGGTCAGGCTTGAGCTCAGTCGCACCTCCATCTTCCGTCCCCCCAATAACGCTCGTCACAAAGTCAGGAACCTCGTATCCGAAGAGAGTCGGCTCGTATCCAGCCCAGACCTTCTTGAAGTTGCCTTTGATCTGGTTGCCCAAATCGATGTTGTGAACGCCCCAGACCTCCTCGACATCACATGTTTCCTCTTGTGGGAATGCCCCGCCGATAGTAAGCATTTGTGAGCCTTGGTTAATGACATCGCATGATAGGCTGTGAGATGGGTAATAGCCTGTTCCGTTTTGGTCGAGAGGATAGCTCTTGATCCATGTAAAAGAAGGTAAAGATAGGATATAGACGTCATCGAATCCAGGACCTTCCAGCCCATGACCTCCATTTATGTATCTGTGGATAAGTCAGCATCCTGAACTAATGGTAGGTCAATCTAACTGTTTCGTCTTACATGTTGTAGCTGCTGCGATCCTCTGCCCATACAGCTCCAGCACAGAATCTTCCCCTACTCTCAGGAATGGTCCCGTTTGCCCTTTGAACATGCCACTTATTTGATATCATATCGTAGAGAAATATCTCATCCAGTGGCTGTGAGACCATTGTGCCGTTATCGCCAGGATCCTGAAACCCACCAAAGTAGACCAACATTCCTCGGTCGCTTGCGGGGATAAATGTCATGACCCCCTCAGCACGTTTTATATCGTCTGGTCCTGATAGTTTCGCCCACGTATTGCTATCCATCTGATACCGGATCAGATCTGATGTCGCACGTCGTTCGCCGGTCCAGTCTGGCACAGAAGCTCTCGAAAGGTAGCCTCCATAGTAATATCTAACGAGCTCAGTACTAGTCATTTTATAAAGGGCACTCAAGCCGGGGAAGCCGTAAACTTACCCTTCCCCTCGTTCCTTCACAGTTGTAGTAGCTCCATAACTGACGCGCTCGATATCGTCAGAGGGTGGTCCGAAATCATCCCACTGATCATACCATATATCGTAGGACATGAAGTTCGAAGTCGTCGGGCTGCCACTAAAGAATTCGCCGCCGAAGAGGAATAATCGATAGTTAACATCATCTGCCCAAAGAGCACCGCCATGTACCGAAGGAACCGAGACATTCTTGCTAAGGTTTGCATGAATCTGGGGCATATTATCCTTGCTGTTGTGATCAAGGTCGTGCCGCATCAACCAGGTATCTGAAAGAACGGTTATTTTGCCCTACAGACGCGACGGATAGGCATCATACTCGTGTAATTCTTTGGATCGGTCTCCAGTGGTTTCCAATTGACCAGCCCTCCATCAATATAGAGTTTTCGATCTACTACTGCTGTCTGATGTCCAAACCGTCGACAGAAGTCTTTGATAGGATCATGTTGGATCGAGAGATGAAGACTGGCAACCAGTACTGCAATTGATAAGAACCAGGATTTTGCCGCCATTGCACAGAGAAGATTCTCAGCTTCGAGCGACCTGTCACTAGTGAAATTATGAAGAGCACGCTCTTATTATTATTATGACATGTTTAGAACTAAGATCATGTAAATCGCATTGTGGGACGGGAAAAAGTGTAAGGAGCAGAAATGGTCTTGTTTTCTATATCTCACTCTGCAGCGCTCAGCCCCTCGGCCAAGCTTAAACTAGCTGCTCAGCCTTACAACTAAATGGCCAAAGGTTGTATGCAGCCTGTGACATTCCGCATATTGTCTGCACCTATTCCAGCCAGGCTTCTTTCTATCCGCTGACCAGTGATGTTCACGAGCTGCAATGGTCAAAGCAAAGATGGTCACATCGCCCTGTAGCCAAGCCACCACCAGTTCGACGGCAGCTATTTGGAGGCCAGGTTTGATAAGCCCTCCGTTGCAAGTCGGAGGTTGGGGTTGCTCCAATTGTGTACCACCGATAGGCACGAATATCGACCAAGCTGCTGCGGCCTCCAGATTACACAACGGGTCCATGGACTGGTCCTCATAGCTTTTCTTGGGAGAGGAATGCCAATCTAGTCCTGAGTTTATTTATTCTTGGATTAATAAGCGACATGAGACTTGACTGAGGCCTTTTTGATTGAGGCGCCCCCGCCAAGTTCCAGCGATTGATGTCACTCCGCAGAAACGCGGAGATACCACAGGAGGATGACCATACCTCGATTACGTGGCAGCATGTGAACTAATTCGTCGTCACACCGAGACCAGATTCAGTAATGGCCATTACCGGCACATTGATCCCTTTATTAATATGTTATGATACTGTGGCAGATGTAGTTCACCTGCCTAGGCGAATGTAACTGGGGTGCCGTAGTGGATTCGCTATCAGCAAATTGTTTTATCACATTCCTGACCAAGGTTTGCAAAATAAAGTATTAAACTTCCTAGTAGCAGTGGATTTACCCAGTACCAGTCTGAAATAATTATGGCTAAATAACAAATGGTTTCTGGTAGCTACAGAGAGATGCCGTAAAGACTGGGTTCTTTAGGCAGAAAAAGCGATAGTCTATGCTCCAGTGGTTCTATACTACAGGTTTCAATAAGGAGATAAATTCAACTTCTTTACTTACCCTATTCGGTCTTGCGGCCCTCTAGACTTATAATTGAAAGGCTACTGGGTACTTATCGATTTACGATATATAGCCAGTGCAAGCCCACGACTCAGGGCTGGGCACGGGTGAGTCCCCTGTATTTCAGGGCTAACTTCACCCAGCTTTAGCTTACATATTTCTCTGTTGCAAAGCTGGCAGCCAACAGCGAACTCAACCAGGCCAAACCTCACTAAGCCCATGTAAAACACCAAGCCGTTCATGGGGGATTAAGTCGCAACGCTACCTTATTGGGATACCTCGCCAAACACCGCCAACATGGTTGGCTAGCTAGTTAGAGTAACATGGGATCCAATACCACCAATGCGACCTCTTTTTTTCTCCCTTGTATAAAACTTATATCTTACAAAATTTCGCTTCAGGCTTGGTAATGCAGTTGCTACAGAGCATATGTTATTGTATCAATTTGCATATTGTATTGAAGCGCAATGCCGCTTACAAAATGACAATGCATAAATAGGCAGCCTAAGCTTTTGACAAGTATTCATCTAATTTACCAAGTTCACAATTGAGGATAAGCTTTTAGCTACCGGCCTTAGCTGCAAACAGCACATGGCGGTCAGGTAACCTAAAAGCCTAGCACCTCACTAAGAGAGTAACACTGTGTAAATGACAGGGCACTCCTTGATGGGATCGTCGATTCAGAAGATCAGGCGGTCTGAGCACATCGAATGTTTATCGAAAACGCAAAGACCTCAAAACCCGCTTGTCTCATCAGCAACCACGCTGTTAACTTACTCATTAAATATGTCTTGATTTCTTGGGAGACTATGCATACCAACTATGTTCAACTGAGAAAGCAATACTCGTCCGCCATGGTCATACCAAAGCTCAGAGGCTGATGCGATGGCTGTACCAGGAGCAAGCTCAAATGCAGCGGTGAAATGCCTTCTTGTCAGCGATATCAGTTATATCGACCAATCAGTCAATGGCCTGCCATGTCCAGAAACCCAATTACCGATCTTATCAAACCCAGATATTCTTCTGTACTCGCCAGGCTCTCAGGACATCGCATTCTTGCTACACGATCCTTGGACTTCAACACCATGTCGCAGCTCAGACGTCACGCAGCCCTCCAGCATCTGCGACTCTGATGACTTGATGCTGCAGGATATGCTGTTGAATAACACTGACGGCTTTGCCTCGTCGTCTCCTAGGAGTCTGAAACAAGAGTGGACTCAAGACAACGTTCTATTCAGCGATGGCTTAGAAGATACAAGTTCAGGATATGGTGCAGCCAACGAAGAGCCACCCAGCCATACCTCCTCAAGCCCATCATGGTTTCACAAAGTTACAAGCCAGGACATAGACAAATCCAATGGCCATCTATCAGAGGTCGATATGCAGGTCAACTCCATCATGGCCACAATCACGGATATCGCCAAACGACCAGTCGAATCATATCATCTCGACGACCATCCATGTGCAACCTCGTGGCCACAGCTATTGAGCAAAGCCCAACTACTTATGTATATCGCTGGATCCGGGGACTCATTCTCTCTACGTCTGGATGCAGTTCTTCAAGTCTCTTGGACAGTCGAGCAGGTGCAAAAGCGAATTTCGGGATGTCCAGCCTGTATGTGTCGAAGTATGGAGCTATCCAGCACGGTTGCTTTGTTATATGACTGGACCTCCTCTCGGATTGCATACGCTCTTGAGAATCCTGCCGCTCTCCAGAGATGTCGCCTGACGATCGGTAACTCAGTCTTGACAGGGCAAAATAGTCTCATCGGCACATATGAGCTCGTCAAATACAGGATCGCGAGAGCAATACAAGTGATGGAGAACATCAACAGCACAAATTCTACAGTGGGGAAAGGAGAGCCGAGCCAACTATACAACATGACCCGGGTTATGCTTGAAGTTGCTGAGAGTCGATTAGAAGCCATCTCAGGAATGATAAACCTTTTGGAAAGTGAGCAGTTCTGCAATATATAGGCATATAAGAATTAGGAAGTTTATTAGATGGTGTGCTTGTGGTCCTATTCTGAGTTGATGCACCTAACCGCTAACGCTTACATCTCGAGCCTTACTCGTTCTTGTGGACAACTGAACTGCTTTTTCCTGGCTGTAACGTAATGCGCGGGTGATAAAAAGACGAGATGCAAGAAATATATATATTGGTCGCCCTGGGCATGTGCCTGCATCCTCTATGGTGTTGATATGTGTCTAGAAATGTCCCATCCACCTTGAGAGTTACGAGAAATGTAAAGATGTCCTTGCTACAATAATCTTTACGCGGTCCATAGCCAGCTCGGTCTCCTGGTCAAATTGCTGAATATGATGAATAGAGCCTGTTATCCCCGACTTGCGCTTCACACCAATCCACTGAAGGTTTTGCCCAATTCTTATAGCTGCATCCCTTATCAGCCTTCTTGCGATCAATGTACTCTCACCATCATCAAGCACAATATTTCCGAATAGGAATTGTTCTTTCACAGCATCCCCAGGCGCCTGCGGGCTAGCCTCTGACCGGTTGGACGATAGACAGCTGTTTTCAGGTGTTTGAGTCCTTGTCGATGGGACATAGACTCGTTGCTCTGCTTCGAGGAGCAGTAAAACGTCATTCAAAGCCAGGAGCGCAATCTCGAGTGTCTGCATATCGTTTGAACATTGAGCACATGCCCGGATCGCAACCAACAATGTCGTCAGTTGTGTATCGAGGTTCATTGTATAGCCAAGACTGCTCTTGTTAGACTGAGAGTGGTGAATTGTGGGAAAGGAAGTGACGCTGTGACATAGGCAGGCTGCTTTACCCGGCCCTTTCTGCTGGTTGTTCACAAACATCAGGTTAGTTGTTTGTTGCCAGGAGGTTTGATGATATTTACAAGACGGAACAAGAGCAATTCTCACAAGAGGTGCGGTTTTAATTATTAAAAGAGATAAATCACAGAAGTATAATCCAGCTTCGATAAAACTAAATCAACGTGGCAGGTATGAACAATTTGCTTTTTACAGATGGCGCCCTGGATTGAGAAGGGCAGGGCTGTCTCAGTTCGTCTGATTGAGCCTATCATTGTCGTTTCACTCTTGCCGGAAGCACGCCTGACTCAGTTGGCTCGGTAATGGAGACCCGGCAATTGCATAAACTTCAGAGCTCTGGATGACTTGGCCAGGCACTCCCAGCCAGCCCAGATTTAGTGAAAGTCTAATACTCTATTTATAGACTCTATATAGCTTCTGAATGAAGTTGAAAGATTTCTATGCAATATTGTCTATAAACTGAATAAATGCAGATTTATCTAGTCCACCACTTTTGGCTTTTTAGAGTCACAATTCCAAAAATCGAGGTCCAACTCAGAACCCCCAACTGAAACATCCCCGCTAGCCAGGAAAGCATCAATCGCCATACCAGTCTCCCACTTGTGTGATAGATTTGCAGCCCACCAATATCAGAAACATATTCTGTATGCTTCTCTCGAAGAGCGTCAGGAATAAGCATGAAGCTCCTCCAAACTGTCAGGATCGAGATCTCCAATAATATCCAAAGCGCATGTCTGGGGTAGAGAATCACGCATCTCAGCAACGTGTAGGTGACCAAGAGCATCAGTGGCCCTCTCAGCCAGATACATGCCACGTTGATGAATGGATATATGCTTCCTGTTCCGTCTTTGGTGATGAATGGTTCGTCTTCCTGCTTTTCCTTGTCCACGAACTCCGTAGACTGAACGCGTTGGGGCCGCATTGCAAGCCAGAGTTTCAATGTCTTCTGCACTGTCAAAGCCGGATATCCCATGCATAGAAAAGTATAGTTGGTACGTTCCCACCGAGAGAACATCAACAACGCCTTTTCGAGACTTTCAGGGGCCATAGTATGAACCACGGCGTTGCTTTGGTAAACCGTTCTCCAACCGTCGCAGAGAATGCGGTATGCGAGCTCCATGTCTTCTCCATGTTTCAAAGGTGCGCCAAGGAAGGTGCTTGTACATAGCCTGTCGATATGGGATTGAACTGCATCTGCACGAAAAGCAGAGAAAGCACCCGGGAGGATCGTAACAAAGCCCTCGGCTGATAGTGCGGAGCGTGGCAGGTTACCAATATGGTCAAAGACGATGTCAAGTAGACGGGGCAAAAGGCCCTTCAATGAGAAAGTGCTGTGGCTCGAGACGTTCAAGACAGCCAAGTGTCCAGCGACAGCACCAATTGAAGGATCCTTCATCAAAGGACTCACGATGTTGCGAAGTGCGCCCTTTTCCACGACGCTATCTGAGTCGAGGGATATTATGATGCTTCCAAGTGCAGTAGCGAAACCAGACTGTATGGCCTTTCTTTTTCCCTGATTGACTGCATGCTGCAAGAGTCGAAGTGTTATGCCACTCATGGAGACTGAGGCCGCAGCCCTGTTGACATGCTCCCATGTATCATCAGTAGATCCGTCATCGACAACAATCAACTCGATCCTGTCTTTGGGATAGTCTGACAGTTCAATAGACTTGATTGAGTTTTTAACGAACTCAGACTCGTTGAAAACTGGTACGACGATGCTGATGAACGGTAGCTTGTCGTCTTTGGACGGAGGCTGCAAAGGTTCATATCTGATCCATCGCCACACCATGTGCACGTACTCGACCTTGTAGAAGATGGCGATGAGTTGTAGTATTTTGGCTGGCAGCCCAATGAAGATTGGAGGAGGGGTTGGCCATGGTACAAAAGATAGTAGAAACAAGCCAACTATGTTCAAGATGCCAAACACAAGGCGGAGGTGAGAGTCTGCCATTTTGCAAGTTCCACAGTTTGGTTCTTAAGTTACAACTAAAGGCATAAGAAACGAACCGAATTACGTTTAGAATGATTAAAGAGTGAATCAAAGGAATGGCAGTCAACGTTGGTTTTGTTGCATTTAGCCTGTGGCGAAGATAGCCTGAGCGTTTGGTAAGTTCACTGATGAAGCTTAAACTTTCTAAAGTTCATCCATTAGTCGAACGACATTACCGTCGGGTCGTTTTTCATTGGTTGTGAGAAAGTCGAGAGGGCAAAAAACTGTTGAGGCCAAATCTCAGAGCTTCCATAGGCGCGCCTCAAGTTGAGGATGTGCCGAGGCCATACATAGCCATCGGGCCGCCCGCTCTAATGTAACGTAGAGAGTAGGGCTCGGAATACGAGTCAAAAGTCTATCAACGTACGGAGGTCCGTACCAAAAGTTTTTGCCAACTCAAAAAAGGCGCTAAGTGGGGCAAAAGATCAGGTACTTGCAAATCTTGATTTTCACACCTATTTATCCCTGCCTTCTTTATACTTATTCCTACCTTCTAATTCTATGATTTTTCTAATATATATAGAAATTCTCTTAATCTATACTTAGATCTTCTCTTATAAAAGGTTATTTTATATAGCCTTTTACTTCTAAATAGCTTCCTTTCTATTTTTTAAAGTGCCTTTTTTTATTATTACTCTTTTTATTTATAGTTAAATAGGCTTAATAGTATTTAAATCTAATAAATTTAAATACTAAAGAAGTCTTTAAATTCCTTTAGTATTATATAAAAGCTATTATATATAGTATTTATAATTAAAAGCTTAATCTTCTTATATAAAGGTATTTAGTCTTTTCTTTTTATATTTCTTTATAAAAGAAAGTAATCTTAAGATTAAGATCTTTATATAGTATTACTACTAATTAATACTGCCTTTTTTTCTCTCTTTTATTAGCTTACTATTAGCTTTATTCTAAGACTACTTAAACTTTTTATCTAATAGGTTATAAAGCCCTAGCCTTCTTATTCTATTCTTAAGCCTCTATTTCTCTTTTATAATTAGCTCAAGCTTTTTATTTATTATTTCTATTATAAAATTACTTTCTTTCCTTTCCTTTAAGGTCTCTAGAAACTAGTAATAAAAAGGATCTTTTTTATTATATAAAAAGTAGCCTTAAAATATAAATTTACTAAAGCCTTTCTATCTCTTATAAATATAACTATAAAGAAATTACTCTTTAAGTAGCCTTTAAATATAATAATTATTATAATAATAAAGAAATATTATAAAAGTTTTATTTAACTAAATTATAGCTTTTTAATCTTTAAAAGTCTAATCTTTATAAGTAATATACTACTTTAAGCACTTTTTCTTTATTATTGCAATTAAT
The DNA here is from genome assembly GCA_013183765.1 of Fusarium xylarioides. Classification (NCBI taxonomy): domain Eukaryota; kingdom Fungi; phylum Ascomycota; class Sordariomycetes; order Hypocreales; family Nectriaceae; genus Fusarium; species Fusarium xylarioides. The sequence continues at coordinate 39,656 of SRZU01000126.1, read as the reverse complement.
TTAAGCTTTTTTATTAGCTTTATTTTCTTATATCTAGCTAATTTAAAGATTCTATTAATTAATATTAGTAAGATTTTAATATCTTATTTTTTTTTAAGTTTATATATTAGCCTTAAAAGGTATCTAAGCATCTCTAAAGTCTATTATAATTTAAATATTACTTGCCTCCTAGGCAGTAAAGCTTTATTAAGTTAATATCATTAAGTTAGCTGCCTTAATTACAGCCTAAACCTAACTGCACTCAAGCTAGCTGGAGAGCCTTACTTGCTCTTTAGCTGGGCCAGATCTTCCTCTTGCAACCTACTTCAAACATCTGTCGATCCATACCACAGTTCAATCATCTAACACGCAGTAAGTCATCTAACCCGCCTTCTGATCGCAGACGCTAACAACATCACAGCTACACCGTCATGATGCCTGTCTGAAGAAGCCTGCAACCAGCCTAAGATAACAGGGCATATTAGATAAGATGCTATTAAGAAATAATCCCTATAATTAACCTATTTATTAATAGAAATAATTATACTAACCTATATAATATAGCTATAGAAATTAGATTAACCTAGCAATATAAGGATAATACTAGCTATATTAAGCAGGTAGCCTTTAGTTATAAGATCCTTAAGGTTATATAGCCTTACTATAAGTTAATTAAAAGAGGCTTTCTTAATAGTAAGATAAAATAACTTAATAAGCTTAAAGGGAAGTTACTTAGAGGGATAGATCTAACTATTAATAAAAGTAACTTTATTATAGCTATTTAACTAAGCAGCTTATATAATAAGTAGCTTAAGGCTATCTAAGGGCAGGCTAAAAGGGTGCTAGAGAAGACTAAGCTGCTATAATGTAAAATGGATAAGAGAGGGGTAATTGTAGGGTTCTATTAGAAGAAAAATGTATTAAGTTTTATATAGGTTTAGGAGCCTAAAGTTAAAGACTGTTAGCGTTAGCAGCGATAGAGGGCAGAATTAATTACACTATATAGCATATAACCAGTTTACAATTATAAAGACTAGCTAAACATCAGTGCACTATTAGTATAAATAGGAGTCTTAATATCTTAATTACTAAGCTTAATAAAGATATTAATAAGTATTTTTTCTTTATTAAATTAATTTATATTAACCTTTATAATAATAAAGCTATAATTTTTATTAGTCTGCTTTAGTAGTTACCTTAAATAAGATTTATCTTTAAGCTAAGTGTTAATAAGCTTAAAGGGATATTTATTAGGCTTAAAGCCTTACTTAATTACCTAAGAATATATCTTATTAATTATACATTTAGGGATACTAGTAAGGTGTTAGATTTACAGTATAGTTTTTACTTCTCTATTAGGCGCTTTTAATATTACTACTAAAGCCTAAGTTATAATATCTATTTTTATATATAGCATCTTCTTTATAAGGTAAAGAGGAAAAGAATAGTATAGAAATTGCTCAGGGAAGATAGCTAATAAAATCAGCAGGGATACCTTATTTGACTTTGCAAGGGTGGTTGTCGATCCCTCTTGGCCGGCAAAGACTTTTGGTACGGACCTCCGTAGTGTTTATGAACCCGATGAGCACTTCGTGACAAGGGTCAAGGCTATCGAGTCAAGCCTGCAGACCGCACTGCACGAGTATCACACCGCCTCTCTAAACACACCTTGGAGTGATAGAAGCATCTGGTATCATGATGCTAGTCGGGGAGATAAAAACGATCATTCAGTGAGTAGGCGGTGACAAGAGGGAATACGAGTTACACAGAAACGCAGCCCTTCATTAGGTTTTCCAGATTAGTGGCCGAGAAGTTCGTAGCTGTTACAGCACATAGAGGGCCAAGATCACTACAACCTACACAAAGATCAAGAGGATAATAAATAGCTTAAGTGAACACATCCCTGGAATTAACATAAATATAGGTCCATATGCATTTCGTTCAGATCTATACCACTTTATATAAACGTATCATATGTGTCAAAAGTCGCCGTGGACCATTCTATCCAAGTACCATGAGAGTATGCGAAACTATTTACTTAACGCACTTGTGTTCAAAGTCCCATCAGACCAATGACAAGCCCTTCAACTCCTCCTGTCGGGTGTATGCAACAAGCAGATTGGTAAATCGTTCAGCTGCTGTGTCAACGTATCTTGTCCAGACCTCAGCAAGTCCATATAATACCCCAAGCCAGACCGGGAGGCATAAGAGCAGCCACGTATTGCCCCCATACTCAATTTTTGGAGAAGTGCCTTCTGGCTGCTGAACCTGTAAACCGGGTGATAGAGGAGTTCCATATACCATCCATGTGAGTAGCCATCTTAACAGCGTGCCGTGGAGCAGATATACGGCGAAAGATCGTCTTCCGAGCCAAACCAGGACACGGTTAGATAGAATATCCGTATACCCAGGGAGTAGGACCCCGCCAATTGTCAAAAAACAGAACCCGAAGGAAGATGCAAATTTGGGGAATTCGGAATCCTGGGGGACAATTGCTGACAGAATCTGATTTTGCCAGCGTGACCAAGAAACCAATTCAATGCGGCTTTCGGGAAATGATGCGATGAACAGACCGAATGCTACTGACAAGAAGCCAAGAAAGGGGATGTATCGAGACTTGCTCCATGAGATTCGCTGAGACAGTCTAGAGTTATGCAAGTCGTTCATAAAGACTCCCCACCAGAATTGCATGAAGTATGCTATAAATCTGTCAGCCATATCCGCAGAGCAATGCGTTTCAAGGGGACTACTTACGTCTGCCACAAGCCCAAAGGTAGGCCCATAGAAGTAGTGATGCTTCCATTCTGAACTTTGTTTGAATCTTTGCAGTTGCAGTGATAAACAGAAGCACGAACATTCCGCCTTTGAACAGTTCAAAAAGCGTGCCCTGGCGAACATCATACTTATTTCCAGCTCCGGTCCAGGTATTGAAGATATTGACAAAGAGTTGTCTGACGGCTGAAGATAACGGTAGCTTATCTTGGACTGTTTGAGTCAAATAGTAGCTATTCGTCATCTTAGCAGCCTCAAAGAGTCCCAGCTGTGTCGCAGCCCATGTTATGATTGTGGCAACAGCACTGGGATACAGCAAGCGTGGAAGTCGCCGCAGGGCAGACTTGGAAACGCAGCTCCAGCCTGCTTCATAATTGCCACGTCGAAAGAGCGCCAGTGGTTTCAATGCACATACATAACCCGTGACATAGATGAAGATGATGACGCCCATTCGGCCTTGAATCATGATCCGAAGGAAAGGGAGTTGGAGCAGTCTTGGTCTCAATCCTTCGCCAGATACTGGAGAGTAGAGATCAAGATCATAAGCACGTGTGACATGGGCGATCCAAACCAACGTTGACGCGATGCCACGGAGGCCCTAGATACTCGTTAGCGGGCAGTTTCGATTTCACGATAGACAAGAAACGCTGAGTGATAAGTTGTCTATAATTATCACCGTTTTGGCGTCTGACATACCTCGATCCACTGTATGTGCCCTTCTTTTGCAGATGTCATACTTGCTTAACAGTGTATAATGAATAACAAGAGAATAGTGTCCTGCTTCCTATTTGGAGATGAGTAAAGAGAAGAAACTTAAATTTGGTAACTCGTGTCACTTTTCTGAACATAGCTATGATTTATTCAGATAGAAGCAATGCCATAGCCACATATGAAGGAAAACGTCCCGATTCTCCAACCGTCAGTCGCTCAATGCCAGTGCTTCCATCGCACCCCTTGTCTCGTCGCCTGGAAAAGCCACTTGCCTGTCCTTACCGATTTCTTCACACGGAATTGCCGTGATGTTACATCAAAAAAAGTATTGCCCGAGAGCCAAAGCTTAAAGTTCACCACATGTCACTCACTGTTACATCGCTACCAGGAACCAGGTTCATGCACAAACGCGTACACGTTTTCCACTCCACTACTTAACGTTTAGTAGTCTCGACTCTGAGCGCCCGTAGAGATATCAAGGCAATGATGTGACAAAGGTGGCATCGGAATTGCCGGGCCGATGTGATGATGGAAGCTTTTCTTCCAGCGGTGAGAGACGCGGCCTTACAGTTAATTGGTAGAGAGAAAATGCCGGCTGCCGAGTGACGCTACCTCGGGTGGAATACTCGGAAGCATGTATGGTACTTGCGAGGCGCAGATCTGCAGCGAGTTTTGTGACGGCAGATTTATACAGAGGCGACTATGCTGGTTCAATTCGTATCCTGAATCTTTGCTAGACTCTTTTCGCTTTTAGTTTTCTCATTTACTCATGCCACGAAAGCCCACTCAAGTCATGTCCAGCTTACAACCAGCTCATAAGGGAATTTTGATTCTACTCGGAATCGCCCTTATTTTCTTCTAGTAAGGTGCTCAGACCCGTATATTAAAAGAGATTCTAATTATTTCTAGCTTCCAGAGCCGCTCAGACTATATGTCATCCTCGACCTTAAAGCAACGCACAAAGGCATACAGTAAGTCAACCCAGCACACCTCACAACAATAAAAGCCCTCAACTAATCTCTATAGGACAATGTGTTACACCACGAACTATCGCTCTCACATATGATGATAATCCCAATGAGGGAATATACGACCTCTTGGCCCTCTTGAAGAGCTACAACGCAACAGCGACATTCTTTCCAAATGCTCCGCACCAGTATCATACAGTGAAATTGGATAAATACGTGCGTGCTGCACATACAGCCGGGCATCAAATTGGACTGCATACGTTAGTTATACAAGAGCTTCTACGGTTCGTTGAACTAATGCCTGTTAGGTGGGACCATATTAACCTAGATGATGCTGGCCATGACAAGGCATTGGATAACATTGTATGCCCATCATATCTCGTCTTTATTCCTTGATGCTAATACGTTTCAGGAAAAATTGAATGCATGGCTGTATGATGTAATCGGATCGCGATCCAGTTTCGTCAGGCCCCCTTATGGAGCATGTGAAATCGACTGCAGGATGACCTTGACTGGCAATGGGTATAGCATTGTACAGTGGAACATGGACACGCTGGACTGGATCTTTGGAACAGATGATAAGTATGAGTCAACCATTGAGCTCATCAAGAATTGGGTGAGCAACCAGCCCGACATCGATAAGGATGACTATGCAGGACCCATCGTCTTGATGCATGGTCGGTTCCATACAAGCACCACAGTTGTAACGCAGCATTTGTTGGAACTTTTTACCTCCAAGGGTTTCAAAGTTGTATCTATATCAGAATGTTTGGGCTTTGATAGAGAGTAGACCAATGATATCATCTCTCATCGACATTTGCTACCTGTACTGAGGAAGCATATTATAACTTCGACTGATACGTCAACTGAAGAACAGATCATATTCCATTCCAGAGCTGTCGTGGCAGTACGTTCGTTCCGTCTACTTCTGAGTATACAGATATCTACAGTTTAAGGTGATCTCATATATAACAGATCGATTTACTCACCTGTCGAGTCAATAATTAATTGCTTCTCTTAGGTGAAGCATTTTAATTAGGGACTGTATGCGTGAGACACTTGCCATTTCCTACCTATAGGAAGTTTCCTGTCGAGAAGTACGAGCAGATGCAGAGAGTTTAGACTTCCCTTCATTATATGTATCCTGGAATCATTACGTTCTTTATGTAAGTTGTATAATATCTAAGTTGTTATCCAGATGTGTTATCTGCAGTCGAGACTTGTGGCTAAGAGCTTAAATCAGCAGACAGAACTTAGTTCTCTATGTAAGCACTTTCATCTTATCACAATGTGCGTTCATATAATATATATCCTACATCACGTATATCCACTTGTAGAAATAAATATGTACTTGGCATTGTGATGTAGCTCAGCTATCTGAATCACTAGGCTTGGAAACTCCGTTCATATAACTGCCTCTCAACTTAAAACACTATCGTCAATTTCGACACCAGGACTTGTCCCTATGAACTCTGCAGTCATGCTAAATGGGGACTTAACAGTAGTTCTGTCCGTTGCCGTTGAAGGTTCCAGACTGGTAAGCACCAGCGTTACCAAGGCAGTCAGCTACAAATTGTTAGCAACACTTCTTATACTTTCTCCCTTTCTTGCCAAACTTACCAACAGTGACGAGCTTGAGGTTGTTCTGCTTAGCCCAGTTGATCAATGCAGGAGTGAGAGTCTGCACCGTGCTGGCGTAGGTCTCGTGCATGAGGGGAATGTGGCCGTTTCCACCAGCACCGGCCTGCTGGAACTTTTGCAGGCTCTGCTGTGCCGATTGACCATTCCAGTCACCGGAGTCGACATCGTCGGTGATGACCTTGTATCCGAGCTGCTGCATGGTGGGCAGAACGTTACCGCCGGTGGCGAGGTAAGGAGGTCGCATGTAAGCGGGCTTCTTGCCGATGATGTTGACCAAGGCTTGCTCCACCTTCTGCATCTCCTGCTTGAGTCCGTCGGTGCTAAGACTGCCGAAGTTCTGGGGGTGAGTCCAGGTGTGACTGGCGATCTGGTGGCCAGAGTTGTAGGCCTTCTTGATAGCAGCCTGTTGGTTGTAGATGCAGCCGTAGAGCGTGCCGGTCAGGAAGAGTGTGGCCTTGGCACCGGCGTTGTTGAGGGTGTCGACGAGCTGGCTGGTGTACTGTCCAGGGCCGTCATCGTAGGCGAGCGCAAGGACACCGGGTCTGGTGCATTGGCGGATGACAACACCGGATGCCTGGCGGTTGAAGAGTTCAACGGGGTCTTCGATGGCAGCGCTGGCGACGGTACCAACGAGCAGGAAAGTACTGACAGCAGCCTTGAGGAATGACTTCATTGTGGGTGAGTATGTACGAAAAGATGGATATATACAAAAAGTGAAGAAAGAGAAGTGATTGACAAGGCAAAGTAATATCGAGTGTTGGCGCCAAGGAGTGTTTATATAGGAATGATCACTGAACGAGGTATTGTTTCATTTCAGCAAACAAATTCTCCATTTCAGCCGGCCCGAAACTATTCCTCTCTGAGATTACAGCAATGCATAGATCAATCAGGCCTTTGACCCCAGTGGAAATATGTCCTGAAACGCTGCTATGTTGTCTTCAGGCTAAATTCGCGACCCCCTGTGCCCCTAGCAATTAAACCGCAAACGGACGGAATAACCCATGACTCGACGGGTGATTTCAGAGGGGGTCATCGATACAGGGCAGCTGATAAACAGCCGGGCCCTGATCTATCAGCGCCACGTGGTTCGACAATGCGGAGACTGGGTTGTGACATGTTGCCATTCTGAGCTTCTGCTTTGACTTTATTCGACGATCCGGGCATTGTTCCTCCGGCATTGCAGTGCAAGCGGTGAAACTGGGACTGGTTTCATCCTCTCGGAGATGGGAACTGGCTCCACAGGCAGATCCACAGAGAGACATCACTAATAAACGGTCAGCTTCCAAGTAAAATTGTCAATTAATTCGGCATTTAACTTGACATGCCCTCCTTCATTTTACGTATTTTACCCGGTGGCAAAATGTAAAACTAAGCACAGATATTGAACCCCAGATCTAATATAACCCATTCCCCTCATTCTTCTCAGCACCCCAACCCTCTTCTGTACCGATACTGTGACCTCGTCAACTTAGCCACGCCATTTATGCCGAGTCGGTAGAGTAATCGATCGTGGAGTTGCCGAAAAACCATGCGCATTTCTCGGAATGTCGATACCCGCACGGCTATTCACAAGCTTTAATGTGTTGTGACCTCATTACAGCTTGGAACCAGGTCTCCGCACTTTTCGGGCGTAAGGATGTCCTCCAACGCGGACAAGATGATCTACGTCCGAAGTGTTGACATAGTCGGGGCTGGCATCTGCCAGGTTTGTCAAGCCGCAAAGACGCATTGCGGTTTCCAACTCGTCTCGTAGAACTTGGAGAGTGTTAGTACTGGAAGTGTCGCTTGGACTTTGGGTGATTGTGACTTACTATTAAAGGCGTGTTCAACGCCATCTTCGCCGTAGCCTACTGAGTAAGCGAATGGTCGTCCGAGACCAACAGCTGATGCTCCAAGGCAGATAGCTTTGAGAACATCAGAACCTCTTCTAAATCCGCCGTCAACTAACACGATGAGTTTATTGAACACTTCAGGGCAGTTCTTGTGAAGCTCCAAGAGTAGCAAAATTGACGGAGGAGCTGTATCTGCTGCGCGACCTCCGTGATTGCTAAGAACAATACCTTGTACATTGTGTTGCATAGCCAGTTTAGCATCTTCCCATCTCTGAATCCCCTTGATAACAATCGGGACGTCCACTTGAGCACGGAGCCAAGTGATATCATCCCAATTCAGAGATGGATCAATGAACGAGCCCGTCTGACGTGCCAGTCCCGATCCTTTCCAATCTTCCCCTGGTCCGGCATTCTCGCTTTTAACCCTCTCGTCAGCCTCTCGCTTGGACACGACGGGTAAATCTGCTGTGACGAAGAGTGCCTTGATCTTGCCGGTTTTTGTGACCTTTCTGAGTAGGTCTTCTGATAGTTTGCGGTTCTTGTTCACGTATAACTGGAAAAAGGCTCGTTCTGGTGTGACGTCAAGGACATCTTCATGCGGGAAAGAAGAGGGTGTCGCCAGTGTCTGAATTATACCCGTCTTGGCTGCTCCTTTGGCTAATGCGAGCTCTCCTTGTTCACCGCCAGTCAAGGCTGCACCAGTCGGTGAGATATACGCTGGCAATTGGAGATTGCAACCAAATAGCTCAGTTGTAGTGTCCACTGTTCGGACATCTCTCATGACTGCTGGCCGTAGCCAGATCCGTCCGAGGAATGAGGCGTTCGCGTCACGGGTAAGATTATCGTTCGCTCCCCCGCTGATATACGCCCATTCCTTCTTTGCCAGTGCTGTTGATGCTACGTTCTCAAAGTCGTGCAAGTTGATGATGTCGCGAAGAGGAGGTCTCTCATTGGGATTTTTTGGTTTGCTCTTTGCGTGCCCATTGGATTCCGTTTCCTTCTTCTTGTTGCTCTTAGACACTTTGAGGGATCCAAGATAATACTTGGCATCTAGTGCCTTCTGTACTAATGAAGGCGCGTGGAAACTGTTGTATTCATCACTCGCATCCTTGCCTGCATATTGGTAGATGACTTTGCCATATTAGTTCATAAGAATGTCATTGTTAGCCAGCTATCGACAACTTACTCTCGGCACCTCCTGGATGATCTGGCGCAAAGTCCGTGAAGTCATAGACTTTATCATTGATCGCCAGCCACAGGTCATCCGGCTTGTTATGCACGGCGATCTCCTCCTCGGAGAATTCTTTCGTCATTGCTTTAGTTAATTGAGAATCGATATTAGTGCAGTGAGTGATAGTAACGCCCCCGTCTCACGCGAAAGGCCATCCAACAATGTATTTAACGTATCGGAATTGCCAATCACAAACGGAATTCTGGGATTCAAGTTCCCGGAAACCATATCTCTGTGCTCCGATTGGTGGATCTCGTACACCCCGCATCTGGTTCGGGTTCCATCCGAGGTCAAGTCTTGTCCCTCTCGGATGCTACCCGGGAGCATTTAATGATTTATAATGTATTAGGTGCAGGCTGCTAATGTTCATTAAATAGACTAGTATATACTGAAATCTCATCGTGGATTTTGTTTCTAGTTGATTGAGGGATGAAAAAATTGGGTTTGGAGTCTGTTTGTTGTTACAAACACATCGAATCGCTATTCAGCCAGCTTTAAATGAAAGATGTTACTGGATGAATGAGAACTATTAAGACCACCATTACCAAGAAAACAGGGCAAGAGCATGACTCCAACTCATATTAACATCTAACATCTAAGTCAATACCTCTTAGTAAAACTAATAAGCAACAGGTAGATATTACTAACGAAGTAAGAAACATCCATTGTAAGGCGAAAGGGGAGATGGATATCGGGAAATCTATAGTCCGAATTGACCCAGCGATTCTTATCTTAGCATGATTCTCTTATCGAAAGAGGATCACATACCCACCAATAAACTCGTCACTTCGGAGTGCACTAACTCTTTCTGCAATTAACGTCAACTAGCACAAAATGGTACCGAGCAGGTGGAAAGCTGAAGTTCCTGAACTGGCATGCAAGCCAAGCTAGTAGTCAATAGCTTGGGTAGCTACATGTCACTATCTAGATTAGCTGAACGCCCTGAAGGTCTCGATCAACGCCCAAACAGATCGAGACCAAAGCCACGAGAAAAACATGAGCTCACATGCCTGACTTGGGTCAACAACAATGCCCAGTGACAGTCCTTATAAAGACGGTGTAGGCTGCAAAAGTGTTCTTCCTAATAGAAGACCCTAATTAAACAGAGACCGAAATCTGAATCCTCGACTCAACACGATGGTCAAAATACAGCTTTTCTACTCCTTGGCCTTTGTTGCCTCCGCTCTGGCTGCTCCCTCAGGTGTCTTTAGCTCACTATTTTCGTCTCTCGACAAGCGAGCTTGCACCAATCCTTCAAACTTGCTCAAAAACGCCGGCTTCGAGTCAAAGTCCATTAGTGAGTCCAGTCAATAACCAGCAATATGATTCCCAAACGTTTCATTACTACCAAGTAAACTCACTTGCCAATGAATAACCCACTAACATAAGCCAGAACCATGGGTCTATGCCCCTTACTACCCCAAGCTTACTAGCCAGAAGATCGTGACCTCTGGCTACAAGAGCGACCAGGCCCTCCAAATCTCTGGCCTTGACCAAGACACAGAACGACTACGGCTTCAGCAGACTTGAACAGAACTTCACCAACTGCAAGTTTGGAAAGTACGATCTTTCATGGTCCATGTACCTCCCCAAGGGCGCAGCTCAAGGCCTGGATCCCCGTAACCCTGCAATGACCATCTGGGTCTACGATCCCGCCGGCCAAGGTCAAGTAGGAACACTCTCCTTTGGCCCCAACTCCTTCAACAGTTCGCTTGGGTATCCCGTGAAGACAGCTACACACAAGGTGAACCAGTGGGTGAACCTCTCGATGAAACTGCCTTATAACATCAATGTTGGCAAATGTACATTAGTCATCAATTGGATTGTCCCGGGCCAAGAGACGGGAAAGGGAGATGGGAAGTTGACGCTCAAGCTTGACAACTTTGTGCTAAAGCCTTCGAAGTAGAGTAGCTGTCGTTGTCGTGTCGATGAGTTAGTCTAGGAGCGACATGTATACACTTGGCCTGGGTTCGGAACGACAAGACCGCTGTATAGATACAGCTCCTATCTGAGGAAGGGAATAAGCTTGCTGAAGGATTTTGATTATTAGGGAACCAATGTTATAAACTCCTGTCGTCAAGATCTATTTAGCTTTCTATATCAATATGCATATGCTACGCTGCAGCTGCAGCTATAAGTGCCGCACCAGTCCCAGAACCGTCTCTTGTAAGCTCTATTTTTATCCTTGCTTCATTCGCCTTCCCAATTGCTTCAACGTCACGCAGGGCAGTACGCATGAAGCTCTCGAAAGCAGTATGGAACTCAAATAGTGAGCCATCAACCGCAATATCGATCACCTCATCTGCCAGTTCTGAAGACTCGAGGGTATCTTTGGAGTCATATGACGATCCACTTGTCGATGTCGACAAAGGCTCCTCTGGGCGCATGCAGTCAAAGACGCGTCGTATGAATCGTGTAAAGGTGTTCCGTCGGCTACCGGTCCGTGTTGATGTCGACTTCTCCTGTATTTGATGCGTATGAGCTCCCAGGCCCGTCTTCTGAGACGTGCCTGAAGTGTCAAGCCGGCTAGATTGTATGAGGATCGCGGCAAGACCCGCGCCTACTAATCGAGCAGACCTTTTCACTATAACAGTAGCCAGCGTCTGGATAGTTTGCAAGTCCCTCGATGTCACACCTGTTGCTACTAGCGTGTCGGTTATATAGGACAAAGCCGAGAGCGAATTCTCTGGCGTTGACTCTGCAATCTTAGACAAGAATGCACTTTCAATACCCATGTGTATGTAAACAGGGCTTTCATCAGGAAATGACATGTCTAATGCATCGTTGCGCATTAGGTCTAACAGCGACAAGCGTAGTAGCTCTCCGAGATACATGCCTGAGACCATTTTCTCGAGAAGACCGCATCCAGGATCTGAAGAAGACTCATCGACGAGTTTGTCGAATCGCGTTTGAGGAAGAACCTTCAGTCCGTCGTCCCATGATCCCCATTCTGTATTGAGCACCATAATTCCGTCACTATCAGAGTGTTGTGCGCGATCGGCCGTTATATCGAGTCTCTGGATGTTTGACATGCGCTCAATATACGCTGCATTTGTGCCGGTTCCGAGGATTATAGATGCCAAGGTAGAGTTCTTTGTTTTCGAGGTATATGCTCTCGTGAGAAGCGTACCGACTGCATCGTTGGCTAGAACGCAAACCCGTACTGGTAAGGAGATCTCATCTATCGCCTCCTGTAGTAATGCGCACGGATCTTGACCTAGAGTGCTTGGGATATCCCATCCTTTATCCCAGTGGACGAGGGTACCACTGGAGATAGAGGTCTGTTCGCACGTGAAGCTGAATGTGAAGCCAAGATTGAAGGAAACATCCGAGCTCTCAGTACTTCTCTCACTTGTATGTTCGCGAAGAAGGTCTTGAATCTTCAGGGCGATGAAATGGAATAGAGGTTTGTGACTTGAGTGTACTCGAATATCATGCGGGACGAAGTGCTTCCTCTGAAACACATCGAAAGTCGAGTCGCCATGGAGCGTAACAGCACACACTCGGCAGTTTGTACCGCCAAGGTCAACTGCCAGAAAAAGGCCCTTCTCTCGGCCACTTGGGATATGAGTGACGAACGAGGGTATCTGATAAGCATGCTTGTCTTTCAAACCATGTTCTGATAGGTTGGGTCAGTGCATACACTCGAGATAGCAAGACAAAATACATACTTATCTGCTTGACAAAGTAATTCGTTATCTCCTGTATTTTCTCGCTCCCAACCTCAAACTCTTGGGCAACCGATTGAACAGTTGCCTGCTGGCTGTCCCCTAAGCCATCCTCCAACATGGCAAAGCAAGACAGGCAAAAGAATACGTAAAGATGGAATCGATGAGTACAGTACGCATTGTAGAGGCAAGGTCAAAGACTAATACCAAAACTGTTAATAATTCCGCAGTCAGCTCAATCCGCATGGACCAGGAATGGTGCAATCTCATCGCCAGGCTGCACGGCAAAGTCCGGCCCGGTGGCGGTCAACGCCGGATCGAGTAGCCACATTTGTACTAGACCAGGGACGACTAGTCTGATAAGACACCAGGGAAACATCGGTCACTTCGCCGTTCTCTTGCTCCCCGCACATTTCTTGCTTCATCCACTCTGCATATGCACATCCACTGAGCACAGCAGAGTAGACATCCACGTCCACTCTGACACTCGACCATGACATTCGGCGAAGATTCCCGTTCTCTGGACCGCGACGCCCCAGATGAGGCTTCAGCACTCAAGGCCCGCAAGGCTTGCAGTGGGTACCCCCCTGTCTCTAGACCTACCTATTGGGCACCAGATGATGAGAGACATTGAATGCTGATTAAGCTGCCAAGTAAACTGCCGGAAGCAGAAGATGAAATGCGTCCTCCAGGGTAGCAGCGAAGCATGCCGTCGATGTCGTCGATGTCGTCGAGCAGGACTTCCTTGTGTGTTTGTGCCCAGAGCGAATGCAGCGCAGTTACCCTCGCTCTCAGGGACACTGGATCTAGATTTCAAGAACAACGTCCTATCTAGGTTAAAGGTTGTCGAGGAGAGACTGTCTATCGTATCTGATGGTGATATGGATTTTGGTGCTGTGGGGATGTTCTCTGGAGTTTCAGACCAGTCACCGGAGCCAACACCTGATGGACCACTTTGGAATGCGATTGTACTCTTACAGAGATGTTCACCAGCTGTGCCATCATCGATTTGGCAACGTGATACTATTGAGTCGCTCTGGTCCTCGTACGTTTCCTCTCTTTGCATTGTAAATGCCATTAGTAACATGTGTTTGTTCCAGCTTTCATGACAGGATGCCAGGACTGCATTTCATGCCCGACAAGCAAACATTTTCAACGCCTCAACCAATCCTACTTGCATCCATTCTCTATTGTTCAAGCAGTCGTGGACCACCAGACGTGCTAGAAATTGCTCCCCAATTCTTCACCGTCTTGTGCAACGCCATCGCTCAACTAAGCATCCCCAGCAGTGAAATTGGAACACCTCGAGAGTAAACAGTCTCCCAAGAGGAGTGGGCATTCCAGACTGTCCTTGGTATAGTCCTTGCTGGGTTGCTGACAGAGGGCAATATAAAGGAAACTGGAAACTGGATTGCCGTTGGCTACCGACTAATGTTAGACTACTGCCCAGCTCATGTTGACGACACGTCGAGAGAATGGCGCAAACTATTCAGCGGCATTCAGATCGTTGACCTGGAGCACTCATCGATTTATCTGTCGTGCCCAGTGATTCCCATTGTAGCACCGCTTCCAATTCTACGCATGTCACCCCTTGATCAACTATACAAGCTTTCCCGTATGATGCATACAGGGCTGAGCCACTTCACTGGGCGAAGGCTACCAACTATTTGGTCCTGTTTCCAGGAATCCAGCCTGAGCTACCATGGTTCAGCCACAAGCTTTACTGCCATTGATGGGATCCTTATCAAAGATTGGGCAAAGCAGCTAGATGAATGGCTCCAGGAGTTCAAAGGGAAGATGACAGAACCTGATGACCAAAGCAGCAAGTTGGTTCTTCGTCAGTACGTCCTCCATCGACTACTCGTGCTATCAATTTATCATCCTGCTCGAAGCGGTAATCTATGGGCGCATAGCATAACGTCAAATGAACAGGAAGAGCTACTCCTGTCGGCGAGGGCGACTCTAAAGCTTCACCAGCATGATGACTCCATCTGGGCTAACTGGGACTTGATCATGATAACCTGGGCGGCCTTGATCGTTCTGCAAGGATTACAAGGAGGAGTGGGAGAGATAGATGGTCAGCATTATCGTACATATCTAAGTCAAGCACTAACCGTTTTTTAGACATGAGAAATATCAGGTTGCACCTTGATATTCTAAAACAGAAGAACGAACCCAAGCCTAGTCTTTGCGATAAGCTCATTGCGCGACTAGAGGACAGTCTCCAAGATATCAGCACCCCAGATTTCACATATGTACAGCCAGGACATCCTACAGTTATGGACCCCACGTTTGACTACTCGTGGCAATTATTTGATCAAGTAAATTTGCAGCAGATACAATTTCCAGGATAAATAAAACTACCGATCTACCTAGAAAACTTGACCTCACATTCCGACAGGGAAAGTCACAGACCGAACCCTCATGGTGGGCGCTATACGTGATGCCATGTTATCAGGCTTGAGGTCACCATCCTCATCCCCATCAGCCGTCAATGTGGGTGAGGGTGGAAGGTGACCCGATACCTCCCTCTGTCTGATAGTCTTCTCGACTCCGTAAAAATACTGTGCTCGTTAGTCTTGACGTATAAATACAGCTTGGGTGTGCACTTACGTCCACCGTCTTCACCCTCAACTCGAGGGTAGCATCTCTGTCCACCACTACCATGCTCTTTGGATGTAATTGAAGGCACGAGAGTGTGCAGAGATGGCTGACTCCACCCTCAACTGCCTGCTGAATAGCAATGGCTTTCGAGGCACCCGTGGCAATGATGACGACTTCTCGTGCATCCATGACAGTCTGTACTCCAACAGTCAAGGCCATGTCAGGTACAGCCTCGATATCATTGTCAAAGAATCTCGCATTTGCAATCCGGGTCTCATATGCAAGAGATTTGATTCGTGTTCGGCTGACAAGGCTGGAACCTGGTTCATTGAAAGCAATATGGCCGTCTGTTCCTATGCCTCCCAGGAAGAGCTCGATGCCGCCGAATGACTTGATCTTGTCTTCATAGGCCAAACACTCGGCGAAGAGGTCAGGAGTGTTCCCATTGAGCAGGTGAATATTTTCTGGTTGGATATCGATGTGTTTGAAGAGATTATGGTGCATGAAAGAGTAGTATGACTTGGGATGATCGCGGGGTAGGCCGACGTATTCGTCCATGTTAAATGTTACCACATGTTGGAATGATATCTTGGAAGCCTTGTATGCTTTAATCAGGTCATTGTATATGTGGAGAGGGCTACTGCCGGTTGGTAGGCCGAGGACGAATGGCTTGTCGGATGTAGGATTGAAAGCACGAATACGATCTGATTATCACAGTATCAGCAGTAGCTCGGGGCCATATGTAAGCAGGCAAAGCTTACTGATGATGTAGTCAGAGATGTATTGAGATGCCTCTTGGGGGCCTTCGCGGATTACGAGACGCATCTTGGGCTTAAAATGTGGATAGATATCTGAACAATATTATTCAATGGATAATGATAACTTTCACAAAGTCTAGATTTCCATTCGTAATCAACTGGTAATTATATCTCATACACTTCTGCTCTATCAGCGTGCCAAATTATCTATTGTGTCATTGGGTTATGATAGAAGCAAGGGAGAAGCCCGAACTTTGCCGGTGTGTAGACTGAGTCAAACAGAGTTCCACGGCAGTTACTGAACCGGGATACTACGGCCATTCTGCGGTTCCAGCCCCTTGGGTACGGGACACTAACAACTTCAAGTTAGCTCCTTATCGGCAAATCATAAAAATGCAGCCAACTACCAAACGCCACAAAACGAACCCCCCTTGGAACATTGAGTCGCGAACCGAATTAGATGAACTTGAAATTTCTAAACTCCTCTTTATTAACACATGCTATATTACACTAATAATCTAACAGAAATACATTAACCCCTTCCCTCTTTAAGGGAACTTAATATAATTTTAACTATATTTATTTATACTACAGAGGTCCGTACCAAAAGTCTTTGCCAACTCAAAAAAGGCGCTAAGTGGGGCAAAAGATCAGGTACTTGCAAATCTTAATTTTTACGCCTATTTATCCCTGCCTTCTTTATACTTATTCCTACCTTCTAATTTTATAATTTTTCTAATATATATAGGAATTCTCTTAATCTATACCTAGATCTTCTCTTATAGAAGGTCATTCTATGCAGCCTTTTACTTCTAAATAGCTTCCTTTCTATTTTTTAAGGCATCTTTCTTTATTATTATCCCCTTTATCTATAGCTAGGTAGGCTTAATAGCATTTAAATCTAGCAAATTTAAATACTAAAGAAGTCTTTAAACTCCCTTAGTATTATATAGAAGCTGCTATATGTAGTGTTTATAACTAAGAGCTTGATCTTCTTGTATAAAGGTATTTAGTCTTTCCTTTTTATATTTCTTTATAAAAGGAAGTAATCTTAAGATTAAGATCTTTATATAGTATTACTACTAGTTAATACTGCCTTTTTTCCTCTCTCTTATTAGCTTACTATTAGCTTTATTCTAAGACTACTTAGGCTTCTTGCCTAGTAGGTTATAAAGCCTTAGCCTTCTTATTCCATTCTTAAGCTCCTATTTCTCTTTTATAATTAGCTTAAGCTCTTTATTTATTGCCTCTATTGCAAGATTACTTTCCTTCCTTTCCTTTAAGGTCTCTAAAGACTAATAATAAAAAGGACCTTTTTTATTATATAAAAAGCAGCCCTAAAACATAAATTCACTAGAGCCTTTCTATCTCTTATAAATACAGCTATAGAGAAATCACTCCTTAGGTAGCCTCTAAATGTAATAGCTGCTATAGCAATAAAGAAGTATTATAGAAGTTTTATCTAATTAAATTATAGCTTTTTAATCTTTAAGGGTCTAATCTTTATAAATAATATACTATTTTAGGTACTTTTTCTTTATTATTGCAGTTAATTTAAGCTTCTTTATTAGCTTTATTTTCTTATATCTAGCTAATTTAAAGATTCTGCTAATTAATATTACTAAGATCTTAATGCCTTAATTACTAAGCTTAGCATAGATATTAGTAAGTGTTTTTTTCTTATTAAATTAATTTATATTAACTTTTATAATAATAAGGCTATAATTTTTATTAATCTACTTTAGCAGTTACCTTAAATAAGATCTATCTTTAAGCTAAGCATTAATAAGCTTAAAGAGATATTTATTAAGCTTAAAGCCTTACTTAATTGCTTAAGAATATATCTTATTAATTATATATTTAGGAATACTAGTAAGGTATTAGATTTATAGTATAGTTTTTGCTTCTCTATTAGGTGCTTTTAATATTACTACTAAAGCCTAAGTTATAATATCTATTTTTATATATAGCATCTTCTTTATAAAGTAAAGAGGAAAAGAATAGTGTAGAAATCGCTTAGGGAAGATAGCTAATAAAATTAGCAGGGATACCCTATTTAACTTTGTAAGGGTAGTTGCTAATCCCTCTTAGCTAGCAAAGACTTTTAGTATAGACCTCTATATATATAACTTTATTAGTAGCTATATCTAGGAGATTAAGCTTTTATATTAAAGTCTATCTACTTATCTTTAAAGCTAAATTTAATTATTTAATTTTAATTTTCTTATATTATTATATACTTAATAAGTAAGCTTTATAGTTATAGCTTACTGCTTTTTAAGCTTATTAAAAAGATCCTATTATTTAGATTTTCTATTTTCTATTTAACTCTTTAAGTAAGCTATTTTAATTTATCTTTTTAATTACTAAAGAATTTATATGCTATAGAAAGTAGCTTAAATTAAAAGGTAAAGTAATTATAGCTAAAAACTACTAATTTAAGCCTTATAAGATTACTCTTTTTAATATTTAATATCTTAAAAGAGATAAAATACTTATTAAATCTCTTAAAAAGGTTTTTAATAAATATTTAAAGAAACTTATAATTTTTAATTAAAAAAGGCTAATTATCTTTATAATTTTATTATAATTAAAAGCTATTAGCTAGTAGTTAAAAAGTAATCTTTTTACTTAAAAGTAATATTTTTATAATTTTATAGTTTTTATAGTTTTTTATAAGAATTTCTTTTACTTTAATAATAAGAAATTAAAATAGCTTTTTATACTTTAATAGCTATTAATAAGATTACTAATTAAGTTATTATAAAAGTATATTATTTTAATTTTAATTAGAAGACTTCTCTTCATTAAAGCTATATATATATTACCTTCTAAAAGCTAAAGTTAAATAGGACTTTTTAGTATATTAGCTTAATATATCTTACTAAGGCGTTATAAGCTTTAAGTATTAATTAATTAACACATTAACCCCATTACTCAGTGTTGCATCCCGCCCCTTGTCAATCTAGCATGTATAAGTCATGTCTAAAGTGACGCTAGGAGTACCCTTGAATCCCTCAGGCACCGCATACGAGATGTTGTAAATCCAGTGATCTCTCAGTGTAGCTCCGTAAACGACATCCTGCTTTACCAGTCCTGGTGCAGTGACATTCACATCAAGACAAGGCAGCTTTTCAAGCCCCTTGACAACGTTCTTCTCGCCAAGAGTCCAAGAAGGAGGAATACCAGTCAGAGCAAACGTGAAGATGTTGGCTCCATCCTGAGTAGTGTTGGGATAAGACACAGTCAGCTTGTTTGCTTCCGCCTTTGCGTTCAAGGTTGAAGCGCTGGGGTATAGCGAGAAGAAGCCCATGTAGGGATAAGGCTTGTGCGAAGGATCAGAGGCCCACTGCACGATAGCTGGGACATACTGGTTTCCTCTGTTCTTGGTCTCGTTAACGGTCTGGCCGCCAATCATGAGCTCAGCACTGAGCCAAGAGGTGACGTGGCGGGGGTTGTTCGAGTCAAGCTCCTCGTAGATGGTCTTCTTGATGAATCGTGTGCCCTTCCACTTGCCCTTGGACTTGATGAGGGCCTGAGCATCCTTGGAGATTGTGGGCGCGATGACATCCACGACGAGAGCAAGGGCAGCACCTTGGGCGATATCGTAGAGGAGATCGCCTTCGCCGAGAGGAGGCTGGCCGCCGACACCGCGTCCGTAAACACCCCAGAGAACCATGGAGAGAATTTGAGAGTGAGTGGTCGCATCACGACTGTAGGCACGATCGTAAGGTCCAACCATGTTGCCGAGATAAGGGTTGTAGTGAGCAGCAATGTCCTTCCACAACTCTTGCAGGATGAAAACTGAGTTCTTGGTCATGGGAGCATCCTTGGGTCCATAAGCGATGTTGGCCGCAAGAGCCCAGATATCAATGCCGTAGTAGTTGGGTGCATTGTACTCAGAGAGCGAATTCTGGCATCGCTTGAAAAGCTTCAGGACATCGTTGCCCTGCTCCTTGGCAAAGTTTATGAGGACTTTGTTGTTCTTGCGCTTTCCGACCCAGCCAGTGGTAAGAGCTCGCATGATGGCTGGGTTGGAGTAACCGAGGATGAGGTTGTCGTCCAATGGGAAAGATCCGTTGCGACGCATTCCTCCAATTGCAGCGGCCTCAAGAGCATCTTCGATGCGAGATTCAAGGCCTGCTGGCAGAAGGTGACCGAATTCCTCGACAACTTGGATAAGCTGGGTACTGTCAAAACGTTAGTATCTAAAATTCATAACTGATAAGGAATTGCTGTAACTTACCCGACGGATTCTCTCCAGTTGGGATCATAAGTACCATAGATACTGGGAGGGTACAGAGGTCCATTGGGGGTAGGGTCAGGCTCATCCGGTGAGAGCTTGAAAGTACCATACCAAGCTGAGCTGAAGTTGCTGTTCAGCTGGTTTGCCAAGCTGGTAACAATGTTAGTAAAGTCATCTTGATGAAGCTGTTGAGAATCTAACTTACACATTTTCAATGGCCTTGACAGCAGTCTTCACATCATCGCCCTTGGCGCGATGCAGCAGTCCTGGAATGTGCCAGGCCGTAAAGCGGATTGACCATTGGCCATTGTCCTGGTACCAGACATAACCGTAGCTTGAGTCATAACGCGAATCCGATACTGACATGGAGTAATCGAACAAGCTCTGCGCAGCTGTATTCTCTGTCAACACAGGTTTCACCAGTAGAACCTTGGAACAAACCTGGTGTAAGCTTCTGACTATTACTATTACGCTTAGCCAAACTCGCCGTAGACGCAGCAGACCCAAAGGCCAAGAAAGTAGTAGCGAGTGAAAGAAGACCCATATTGAATATCTCAACGTGAAGTGATACAGCAAAAACAATCAACGGACCTGATGGCGAGAGAAATGAGTGGACAATCAGCCCCTCTTAACATGACTCCGGATCAACAGCGTCTTTCCCCAGATCGTTGGCCAGACCCTTGGGAATGGGATGGGCAAAACCGGCGAATGATACCGGCGGTTTTGACCCCTCCTGGGAACTTCTCCGCATTCTGACCTTGCTCTTTTCATTGTCTAGACTGGATTGATCAGGCTAGGAACAGCTGATGAACGGTCACTCCACAGTTGATAGCGGCCCCCATCGAAAGCTGGGGCTGCAAAAGTTCATGCAGGTTCAATTTTGGCCTCTGAGTGGATAAACACGGAATTGATGCGCAATTGTTCCGTTCATTTGTATCGTACTTGTTTCTTGAAGAAAAGTCTCTTTTGTACTGCTGTAGCTGGGAATGTATGTCTATAGCAAGTTGTCAATGAATGAGGTCTGATTGCTGTATCTGACTGCTGTAATTACTCGAATCCAATTCCTTGAGCATGCTGCATGCAAAGCCCAAACTCTAAGCTTCGTTCCTAAACGAGGGACTTATTTTCGCGTGGAATTTCGGCTCCGAGTGCATGGTTGGACCCTGATCAGATGATAAGACTAACCTGTCAAGCTAGAAAACGAGCTCGAGATTGGCTCCGGCAAAGCTCGGTGGACTCTCCGATGCTAATCACTTCCATCCTTGTCTATCGTGGTCGCGTGCACTCTGGGGACTAAGCTAGCTGGGCCCCATGGGGGGTCCGATAATAGTAACGTCGCGGGGAACACCGGCCCACAAGAGATACGGTATCGGGCTCAGATGGTAGATAATGCTACCTTGCCTCCCCTCTCTTCGTTTACATGTCTCCAACTAAACCCTCGTCTCATCAATAGCATCAACAATGGTTCAAGCGCAGGCTTCTCTTGCCCTCGATGACCAGTTGGCCGCTGGCTCGTTTGGCTGGTTGACCAACAAGGGCATCCTCAAGCTCAATGCGATTCTGTGTCTTTCGCTCATCTCCAGTTATGCCACTGGTTACGATGGAAGTAAGTGCCTAGCCTAATTGATTGGTATCAGATCACATTTACTCACCACTTGTCAGGTATGATGAATGGCTTGCAGAGCTTGGATACGTGGAAAGCATCCTTCAATAATCCCGATGCCAATAAACTCGCCATGTAAGTCTTTGACCGTTGAGGCTTAAATCTTGGCACCTTGTCAAGTCTCTTGGCTCCATAACTGACATGACCCACTCCAGCTTGAACGCAATTCAGAACATTGGTCAACTCGCAGCTTTGCCATTTTGTGCTTGGTTCTGCGATAAATATGGTCGTCGCCCTGGTCTCGTCGTTGGAGCGACTATCATGCTTCTCGGTGTTGGTCTTCAAGGTGGAGCTCAGAATACGGGCATGTTCATTGCTGCTCGAGGTATTCTTGGTTTCGGCTTGGCTCTGAACATCACAGCTGCACCTGTTTTGATCATGGAGTTGGCGTATCCCACTCAACGAGCGCCCATGGTTTCTATATACAATACTCTTTGGGGTCTTGGTGCTCTCTCCGCTGCTTGGATCACGTACGGCACCTTCAGAATCAACAGCGACTGGGCTTGGCGCATTTCTTCTATCCTTCAAGCTCTGTCCAGTTTCTTACAGCTTGGCCTGTGCTTTCTCATCGACGAGTCCCCTCGATGGCTGGTTGCTCAAGAGCGTGAGCCCGAGGCCGAGAAGCTTCTCATCAAGTATCACGCCAACGGAGACAGCAACAATCCTGCCGTGGCTGTCGAGATGGAGGAGATCCGAACTGCCATTCGCTTGGAGAATGATGCTATGAACTCTACCAGCTACCTCTCTTTCTTCAAGACCAAGGGTAATCGCCATCGCTTCTTCATCATTCTCGCAGTCGGTGGAGTGGCAATAGTCTCATCAGCTACTACTTGACCTTGATTCTCAACTCAATTGGCTACCGATCTCAGGAGACACAAACACTCATCAACGCGTTGCTGACCGTCTGGGGATTGTTCTGGGGTGTTGTGTTTTCCCTTCTTGTCAACCGCATTCCTCGTCGCGCCTTGTTCCTTTTCTCGACTCTTGGTTCCCTGGCAACTTACGTTGTCTGGACAGCTCTCGAGGAGACATACGAGATGTCAACTGACCTCAATGAAGATGGAACTGGAGGCCCAAGTGGTATCGCCAAGGGTGTTCTTGCCATGATCTTCCTCTTCAACGTCTTCTTCACAGCCGGTTGGGGTGTTCTCCAAGTCACATATGTTGTCGAAATCCTTCCATTCAACCTTCGTGCAAGAGGCCTCGTCTTATACAACTTGTTTGTGGCCTGTGCTCTGATCTTCAACCAATACGCCAACCCAATTGGTGTCACCAACTCGGGTTGGAAGTATTACATCACTTACGATGTCTGACTGGCTGTAGAGGCTATTGTCGTCTACTTCCTGTTTGTTGAGACGCGTGGCCTGAGCCTGGAGGAGACAGCATTGGTGCTTGATGGCCCCGAGATGGGAGACAGACTTGTCGGAGAGGTTCTGAAGAACACAGAGAAAACCGTTCAAGTTATGGAAACCGAGAAGCGAGGATCCATATAGGAAGATTGGGGTAGTGGATTTATGTAGGAATACGAGGCCATAGTATAATTAATCAAGTCTTTGGTAATAAGCAATCTCATTCTGCTGATTGGGTGTACAACCTCGAGCATGTCACAAACATACATTGAGCCAGCACGTTGAAAACTCCAATTAACTTAAGCTCTCGGAAAGCGATATACACATTTATACGCAAACCGTAGCTAACCCAAAGTTCGATATCTAATACCTGAAACAAGTTCCAAGATAGTAGGAATTGCCTTTAAAGCATCCCCATGTGGAATTCTGATCATGCTGACTGCTGTGAAAATGTGATTACTTAACCTGTAGTGTTGATGCTAGCTTCACAAATGAGGGGTTTCTCGCACTCACTCAAGTCATTGCTGTAGAGGGTCGGCTCCCTGGCCTTTTTCGGCGAAAGCGGGTACGGAAGACTATAGGGCTCAGTGGCTCAAAAGTCATTTCGTAGTAGGCCGACCCCCCCCCGTAGGGCGCCCTAGGTTACATTTGTATCTATCCGATTTTTGAATTGAATTATTGTAGGCCCCTTACATAAGCCAAAATGGGCCCTTTGGGGTCACGTGACAACGTGATACACATTTCCTCGCGATCCTAGCTTTAGCTTCATTTTCTTCCTCTAAAATCAACAACGCCTTACAAGGTAAGAATTCCTCACTTTCCCTTGCCTGCATACACCTGCAATAGCCTCATATGACCTAATAAATGTATTTTCAGAATTATATGCTTCTAATCTTTTATATAATGCTATTTTTATTTCCCTATAAGCACTTTACCCTGCCTGATTTAGCACCTGCACTATAGCGCTTATGCAGGTAACTTTTACTTTATGTAAACCTATCTCCTACCTTATATATACCCTTAATTAATGCTATACAGCCTCTATCATTTTTATATAATTAAGAGCTTTATTTTTATATATCTTTTATCCTATTATATATGCATTTAATGCACTTAATTTATAGCTAACTGCTAATATTTTTCTTATAGTATTAATACCCTCTTTTAAACTAATTTTATCTATATAAATGTATATATAATCTAATCTAAGTAC
This sequence comes from Fusarium xylarioides, assembly GCA_013183765.1. Taxonomy (NCBI): domain Eukaryota; kingdom Fungi; phylum Ascomycota; class Sordariomycetes; order Hypocreales; family Nectriaceae; genus Fusarium; species Fusarium xylarioides. The sequence goes on along the minus strand of SRZU01000126.1, from coordinate 15,021 downwards.
TATGCTACTTAAGCTAAAGGCAAAGCTAAAGAAGCACAAGATAAAGCTTAAGAAGGAAATATAATTAGCTAAAGAGGCCAAGGACCTGCATAAAGCCAAAGAGGAAGCTATAGCTGCAAAAGAGGCCCAAGAGAAGAAGGATAATGCAGCCAAGAAGAGGGCTAAAATAGCAAGAAAGAAGGCTAAAGAAGCTAAAAAGGTAAAGAAGGAAGCTAAAGAAGCTACTAAGAAGGACCTTAAGAAAGATAACTCTAACTCTAGTAGTAAAGATGACTTTAATAGTAATGAAGTTAATTATATTAGCTGCATTATAGCATGTAACTGAGATAAGAACTATTTAATTTAGAAGAAGCTTCTATAAAAGGATTTAAGTAACTGCTTTAAGTATCTTTCTAAGGAAATCTATAGTAAAGGTACTAGTAATTTTAATTAAACTATTAAATAACTTACTATATAGCTTAATCTAACTATTTAAGTCTTTTATTATACTTTAAAGAAGTATAGCTATAAGGATATTAAGGCTATTTACCTTAATATTTAAGGCATAAGTTATATACTATATAAAGCTTTATACTATATTATATTAACTTATTTAGGAACTTATTAAGCTTTATAAACTTAAGCTATAAGAGTTTAAAAAGGGAACTATAAACCCTTATACTATAATATTCTCTTCTTAGAATGCTAATGCTATGCTTTACTACTTCTATAGTATCTTATAATTTAAATTAAAAGTCTACAATAAGTGCAAGAAGGAGAATAAAGCCTTTACTAAATGTTATATCTACCTTTCTAAGCTTACTAGGTATACTAACTGTAATTAGAACTATTTAAAGCCTTAATATTCTCTTTCTTATATATAGTACTATATATAGACTTATTTACTTTTATACTAACTCTTAAATAGCTTTTAAGTGTAAATATAATAGTAATAATAATAATAGTAAATTAAAGCTAGATAATACTATAGAGGCTACTATAAAGCTTCTTAATTTGCTTAATTACACTACCTGCTAGTTGCTTTCTAAATTCTTTAAGAGAGCTATAGACTTTATAAAAGGTAAAAAGAAGAAAGCTAAGAAAAGCAAGAACTAAGGTAATTATATACCCTATAAGCTACTTTAAAATAATACTAATATTAATATAGCTATAGTAGCTTAGTCTTTATCTTTATTATTTTTAAAGATATAATTTAATAATTAATAATGCTATAATAAGTATTTTAAGTATATAATAGAGTTTACAGTAGCATATTAAGTACTACAGAATACTATAATATACTTAAAGAAAAGGTTTTTATTAGCATACTAGGCACTACAGAGCAGTATAGTATACATAGTCTAGGGTAAAAAGTTTTTTAATTACTTTATCTTATCTTCTAATAAACGCTATAATTAGTAAGGTTATTAAGGTTATATAACCTTCTACTAGTATATATAGTCTTAAAATGCTATGTAAGCTTTTTCACCTAGCACTCTTTCTTTTTCATATGAGATACTACAAGCCCCTATGATAAGTACATTTAGTCGCCCCCCAAAAGACCTAATGCCATTTTGCTCCTAAATTGAATAATAGAGGGATATCAAGCGATATACTGTAAACAAGCTTATAGAGCGCATATCAGCAGAGTTCAATATATCTGTATCCCGTACAACATTGAATCAATACTTCAAAACGTAGCGAGAAGATCAATCAACATCAATTACTAAATAAGCCTATATAGAAGATACTGAAGCCCTATAAAGCCGTATTAAAGAGCTCTTCTTTCATAACATTCTTAAAGATAAGAATATCCTATGCTAACTATAGAAGGAGGGCTTCATAGTTACACTTACAGGCTTAGAGAGGATATGACGAGACCTTGATATATATTGACGTTCTACTTCTAAGCAAAAAGCAGTACAGTTAGCTAAATTGCGTGAATTCTTTAAGAATGATGCCCTACTAAGCACTAAGCTTTGAACATTCGGTCGAACCTATCTCTATACCTACATCTGCTAGCAAGAACTATCTCTCAGTAGAGATACTATGTATGAAGCCTTTTGAAGCTTTTTACCTATGAACGTCTCCGATCGATGGAATATGATGCAGCGTTACTAAACGGGATAGATAGCCCTAGGCCCTAACTTTATATAGTTAATTAATGCTTATAATAAGCTAAAGGCCTAGGGTATAGGTGTATATGCTTCTATTGATGCTTACTTACGGTATATTATGTGGCTCTACGTAGGTGTATCAGCTAATATGTCACGCAGCGTGCTTAAGCAATATCTTCATATTATTAAAGGCTAAGGTTATATGCCTCTTATAGTCCGATCTAATCGTGGCAACGAAACCCTCCTTATGGCTAGTGCACATTATTACCTTTTGCAATCGCGCAACACTATAGGAGGTAATACGGATTAATTTATCTAATTTAATGATTGCTAGATATATAGCAAAAGTACATAAAACGAAAGGATTGAGAGCTAGTAGCGTCAACTAAATGACAGTCAGGCAGGTTACTAGCGCATACGTAGCTCTATATAGCCCTATGCACTTATATATACTAACTATAAATAGGCATTTTTTGCTAGAATTACCGCTAAAAGTGACTTTTTACTAGATTCTATTCTAGATTGAGTTATAATTCTATATCTCTACATACTAATAATATATACAGAGCTCTCTAAGTTCGTAATGCTTTGGAATTCGCACTATATACGTAAATAACCTACTAGGCTACATATCGTTTCTAGTCAGCCTTAGGTCTTATACCATCAACCAGAGGCCTGAGAAGTAGAAGACTTTACTTTCCCTATCCCTTCTAATCAACTACAGATAATTACAAAGCTTTACAATAACAATCAGATTGATATTAATGCGTATCTACCTAAAGATACAATCAAAGTATGCAATGAGATTCTCGAGGGGGAAGTCTTTCCTACTAAAAGCCCTGATAGCCCGAAATACTCTATATACCTATTCCTACAGGGCCAATTAGGAGAGTATATGCTCAATAGGTATCAACCAGCTATTAGACTCCTTCTAACACCTATAGGAGGGATTAATTACATACAGGATTATTTAGCTACTTGTAATATTAATATTATAACCCTAAACTAAAAAGCAGTTAATACTAATAAGATTAACTTTATATAGCTTTATATAATATAAAAGAAAGCATTTTATATACATATTGCTACTTAAACCTCTATAGTAATGCTATATTTTGCTTAGGGTAAGCATTAGTTTCTATAGCCTCCTCTTCTACCTCTTCTACATGATTTATTTCTTCTATACTGTTTAGAAATGCCTTAAATGCAGCTAAAGTAAAGCTCTTTACATTACTTTCATTTCCTTCCTCTTTTATAACTAACTCTTAAGGTATTTTAACTTTAATCTCATCTTTTATGCCCTTTTCCTTCTTAGTAGGCTATATTATCTCCTTCTTTATCCCCTTTTCCTTCTTTATTCCTTTCTCCTGCTTTAGCTTAGTTATGCGTTTAGAAGTGCTTCTTTCTGCTTCTATTGATTCTACTTGCTTAATGTATCTCTTAGGAGGGCAAATAGTAGTATCCTCTTCTAAATTATCCTGTTTATTAAAATAGAAGAATAAAAGGTTAATAGGAATCTTAGCTCTTAAAGGGAGTAAAATATTTACCTCATTAAAGAAATCCTTTAATTATACTATATTATATATAATATTATTAAAGTGTTTAGGCCTATATAAGCTTACAGTAGTATTAAACTTAGAAATAAGCTTCTACTCTGTTGCAGCTAGTGATGCCTGGAAGCTTGATACAAGAAATGTAACCATAGCAGCATGCAATGGGTATAAAGCAGTCAGTATAACCTTAATCTTGCTCTTATAGCTGAAGGACCTAGTAGGAGGCCTATCGTATTTTGCAATAGCTATACCAGCAACTGTATCCTCAACCCCAGATATAATATAGAACTTAGCATGCATTTCGATCATAGTCAGGCCACTACGGGCTGTTAATGTAATGCTTCTTTGCTGGCTTTCAACAGCTATGTTGTGGGCATTGTTATATGTCAAAGGGATTGGTCGAGATCGTTCGGTTGGTATCGTCATTGAAGTGCTTCGTACAGGGACTGCTGGGGTGGCTTGTGGGCTATCAGTAAGGTCAATAACCTCGCTAATAGTAAGTGACCGGCCACAGGATGGGCAGAAAATGGCATTTATGATATCGTTTAGCCCCATACGAATATCGCTGTGGCATTTACTACTTTTTAGGCAGTATTTAGTGTACTCTATAAGGAAGGATAATACATATAATAGAATAACAAGTCTGTATAGATCAGAATAGAGCCCTATGATTGCCTAAGTATGCTTAAATATGCTGTAGGTAGAGGGTATTAACCCTACACTTAGTAATACTATATTACATAAATAAATTCAGTAGAGTGATAAAAGGCTATCTATGTATATATTTTAGCTCGTAATGCACGCGTAGGGTAAGTCTAGTAAGGAAAATCTCTCACTTCTGACTTTTGAGCCACTGAGCCCTATAGTCTTCCGTAGCGGGGGCTTTCATCTTATCGTCCCCTCAATCAGCACCCCGCGTGTCATCGCTGAATTTCAGCAGGCCCTTGGTTTTATTAGTGTGCCTACAACTCCGTTGCATCTCAACGCACATACAGCCAAGCCCTGGTTCCATTTCAGTAAGGGTTCAATTGTCTATTATGGATTCAACCATGGACAAGCCAGAATACGAAAATCTAGAGGTGATACAGAGGAACAGGCTTGCTCCCAGAGCCTACTGGTTACCTCCTACGCATCTCCTGCTCAATGGAACATGGGACTTCCAATACGCCCCAACGCCCTTGGAAGCTTCAGAATACCCCCCAAAAGACGGAAGCTCTGAAGAGATTTGGTCCCCGATCAATGTTCCCGGCCATTGGCAGTTGCAAGGACATGGCCATCCGCACTACACCAATGTCCAATTTCCGTTTCCGTCAAACCCTCCTTACATACCAACTGAGAACCCCACGGGGACCTATCGGCGACACTTCAAGGTTCCTACTGAATGGGACAGCACATCTCAACTCAGACTGCGTTTTGATGGCGTTGACAGTGCATATCACGTCTGGCTGAATGGCTCCTTTGTCGGATACTCGCAAGGGAGTCGCAATGCTGCCGAGTTTGACATCACAGGCATCGCCAAGAATGACAGTGACAACGAATTGGTAGTGAGAGTGTATCAATGGTGTAAGGCGTCATACATCGAGGACCAAGACCAGTGGTGGCTATCAGGTATCTTCCGCGATGTGACTTTGCTCGCACTCCCTGGACAATCGAGAATTGAAGACTTCTTTGTCAAGACAAACCTTGATGAGAACTACGAGCATGCTGTCCTCCAAGTTGATGTCACCTTGAACAAACCCGAACTGTCATCAGTTGATCTTCTGCTCATTCTTCGAGATTCCGGAGTCGAAGCGAGCTCAACTCGCAAGACGGTTGATGCCGATAAGGAGAACTTTGAAATCCCTGTTTCGAACCCAAAGAAGTGGACTGCTGAAAGTCCTTACCTTTACCAGCTCGAGATCTCTCTGCAGACACAAGGAGGAGAGTCAATTCAAACTATTGCGCAGAATGTTGGCTTCCGCAAGGTTGAACTGAAAGATGGCCTCATCACTGTCAACGGCTCACCCATCCTTCTTCGAGGCACGAACAGACATGACCACCATCCAATCCATGGAAGGGCTGTCCCATATGAGTTTCTGAAACAAGACCTGCTGCTCATGAAACAGCACAACATCAATGCCCTCCGAACAAGCCATTATCCTGGCCAGCCCTGGCTGTATGACTTGGCCGATGAGCTGGGATTCTGGGTCATGGACGAAGCTGACCTGGAGTGTCATGGTTTCTATGACGTTGTCACCCAGCACGTCACACCTGCTCCATATCTGGATTATGAGGGAAGCAAGGAGGAGTTCTTCCCCAAGGCAGCCCATTTCACGTCTGATAATCCCGAATGGCACGAGTCCTACCTCGATAGGATGGTACAGATGGTGCAGAGGGACAAGAACCATCCTTGTATCTTTTCATGGTCTCTTGGCAATGAGTCCTTTTACGGTGTCAACCACGTCGCTATGATCGAGTATGCACGAAGTATTGATGACAGACTTATTCACTACGAAGGTGACATCAAAGCACAAGAGACTGACATGTACTCTTATATGTATCCTGACCAAGATCGTCTCAAGAGACATGTCGAAATCGACGGCATCAATGATGGGCAGTGGGAGAAGCCTGTTATTCTTTGCGAATACGCTCACGCCATGGGTAATGGTCCAGGCGGCCTCGATGACTACCAAGACGCGTTCCGTAAGTATCAACGTCTTCAGGGCGGTTTCATCTGGGAATGGGCCAATCACGGCCTCTTGCACAAGGATGGCTACTATGCTTATGGAGGTGACTTTGGTGACGAGCCCAACGATTCCACGTTTGTCATGGATGGTCTCTGTAACAGCGAGCATAAACCGACCCCAGGCCTGATTGAGCTGAAGAGAGTATTCCAGCCTATCAACTTCAGGTTCGAGGAAGGCAAGGTTTTTATCACTAATGAGTATGACTTTATTGGGCTTGACCATTTGGAGGCGAAGTATGCTATCAAGGCATATGGCGACGAGTAAGTAAACGTGCAGTTTTAGCGAGATCGAGCTAATCAAGGTTCATTAGGCTGTCCTTGCTGGAGTCGGGCACCCTCGAAGTTCCAAGCGTCCGACCGTGGAATACTGTAGAGCTTACTCTCCCCGCCGACCTGAATAAGTACTCAGATCATGACGAAGAAGTGTTCTTGAGTCTCTCCTTCACTCTCAAGGAATCTACCTCATGGGCACCAGCTTCGCATGAAGTAGCCTGGTTCCAGCACAAGATCTCCGCCGACAGACAACCCAGTATCCCTGTTGGTCTGTCAGCTTCCGAAAGTGTCAAGGTTGTCGAAACTCGAACCAAGGTTAAAGTATCCGGCTCGGATTGGGAAGTTCACTTCGATCGTGTGCGAGGATACGTCATTGAATGGTCTCATGGATCAGATCTTTTGGAAGTTGATCCAGTCACTCGTGCAGCAATTTATCCATGCTTCTGGCGCGCGCCGACAGACAACGATAAGGACAGCGCAGTCAGCGTATGGAAGGACTATGGCGTTCACCGTATGACTTCTCAGTTGAGATCGTTCAAGGTTGAGACCGGGGCCGACGGCTCAGGTGTCAGGATCGAGACCAAGACCTACTTTGCGCCACCAGTTTTGGGATGGGGATATGACATTCACACCGTCTACCACATATCCTCCAAGGGCACATTGTCGATAAAACTTGACCTCAACCCTAAGGGAGTATTCCCAGTCGATGTACCTCGAGTTGGCTTGAACATCAGATTGCCCAAGAGTCTCAGCCAAGCCTCGTGGTTCGGGCGAGGTCCAGGCGAGTCTTATCCCGATAAGAAACACTCACAAGCCATCGGAATTTGGTCTTCGGCTGTCGATGACCTCGAAGTTCCATATGACGTGCCCCAAGGCAATGGAAACAGAATGGATACGCGTTGGGTGCGGCTGGTGGACGCAGACGGTCACGGAATTAGAGCTTCTAGGCTCGATGCCGCGACCTTCAACTGGACTGGCGGCCGTTTGTCGGACCAGACTATCGAGGACGCAAAACATCCTTGCGATCTAGTTCGCGAAGATGCTACACTTCTTAATCTAAGTCCGAGGGTCGCTGGTGTTGGTAGTGCTACGTGTGGACCTGGTGTGCGGGATGATCTGTTGGTCAAGGTTAAGCCTGAGTCATACGGATTTGTATTAGAAAGTATTTGAATCAAGTAAATACATGGCGCGTGTATCATAGAACTAGCAATTGGTTAGTCATCATGGTATTGACGTCTAAATTGGGAGCTAGAAGTGTTATCTGCAGTTGAGACTTGTGGCTGAGAGCTTATTCCGGCAGAGAGAACCTAGTATCATAGAACCCTCTTGAATAGTCAATCTCTTCTAAATTACTTTTACTGTCTTCTATAGTCCTACTTCAGACAGCTTCCAAGTTGTTCTGCACGACATAGTAGCCTTCCTTGCTTCAACATCAATGTCCAACGGTTCCCAGATATACCCGGACTTGTCCAGCTCATTCTTGTTCCATCTGTCACCCATGTAAACGTATTTGCCAGCGGCTGTTCGAAGGACGAATGTGGTCTGTGAATTGCAAGTTTTACTGCCCCCTGGCGCAAATGTTGCAGGCTTGGACCACGTCCCCTTGAGGTCCTTGGTCGTTGTATATTGGTTGTCATTCTGAAAGCGTTTAGCATATGAAACAGACCTGAAAGATAGTGATGCGAACGTACAGTAGACCAACCAGTCAAGTGGCTTCCAAAGAAGTAATACACTCCGTTGGTTTTCACAACAGCCGGTGCTTCCAGGGCTGACATAAATGAGTATGGAATGGTAGCGACCAAAGAATCAACCACGGTGTAGTTGTCAGACAGCTGGAAGAAGTGGGTGCCTGCTTTTCTATCTTCTGCGACAAGATAGGCAGTCCTGTCATCATCAACAAAAAGGGTCATGTCGCGAGCAATGTGGCCTTCAGGTCGCAGGCTGCCGAGGTACTCATAGTTTCCGCAGGGTGTGTCAGAAACGGCAACACCAGACCGGGCATCCCCATAATTCGAACTGTCAACGTGCATCCACATGACATATTTGCCCGTCTCCTCGTTGTATATAGCCTTTGGGCGCTCAATCACACGATCCGGAGCTAGATCGGGGTGAGGATTGGTGTTTGTTAGAAGATTGTTTTCAAACTCCCATGACAGTAGATCTTTGGAACCAGGGTTTAAAATTCCCATACGTACCTAATGATAGCTTAATGCCTAGTTACCTAGGCATCTAGTTAGGTAAATAATATTATATATAGGTACCTATAGGTATTTTAGAATATTCTTATAATACCTATAATATATATAAGTACTAGAAATTGCCTATAGATACCTATAGGTAATATTATACTCTTTTATATAACTCTTAAAAGTAATATAAATATAATATATTTATAATAATTATTTATAATAATCTATATAAAAAGTATATTTATATATATAAAAAAAATATTAAATTAAATATATACTATTTATATAAAAAGTATTATTAATTTCTAGCTAACTACTTAATATTAGTACTTTAAGAATTTATTCTTTTAATTTAGCTTTTAACTTATAATAACTGCTATAAGTTAGTATATTAAGCTTTACTTAATCTAGGTCTTTTTAAAGGTATATAAAGATAGAAGTTAATGAAATCTAAATTATAAAAAGATTAAGGTAGGCTTAATAGTATAGGTAATAGGAATTAGTTAGTAAATAATTATAAAAGTTATAAGTCTTAAGAATAAGAGGAAGATATTTATAATTAGAAAAGAATAGAAGATAGTTATTAATAGGTTACTAATAGTATATTTATATAAATAACTTCTTTCTTATATATTATTAGTAGATAAAGAAAGGTTAAATATTATAATATCTCTTTAAGTAATATAAAATATATAAAGGCTTTTTATAGCTCTTTAAGCTAGTCTAGGGAGTCTTTTATAAAAGAAAATAGCTTAAATAAGTCTAAGTTAAAAGACTCTTAGGATTAGTCTAAGGCTATAGAATAGAAATGTAATAAAAACCTTTCTTTAATTAAAGAAACCTTCAAAGTATATTATTTATATTAGCATATAAAGTAATATATACTCTATGCTCTTTTAATTATAATAGTACTTAGCTATATTATAAGAAGGTCTTTAGCTATATAGCTTAATGTAAAATATTTAAGATTATAAGTAATATAAGCCTAGAATTAAAGAAAGCTTTCTTTAAATTGCCTTTCTATTTATTATATTAATTAATAATATAATATAATACTATACTAAATATACCTTCTTTAAAGAAAGATCTGCATATAGTTAAAGCTAATTTTTAAGAGTAGCTAGCCTATAAACTATAGTAAGTATATAATTACTATATTAAATTACTATAAATACCTTTTTAAGATTAAGAAAACTAAAAAGAAGATTCTATTCCTTTATTAATAGTAATATAAATAGATCTATATAGCTAGATGTATATTAAGAGGCATAAAGTTAAATAAAGTTAGCCTTAGCTTATTCTTTAATACTGCTAATACTTAAAGATAGAAGAATAAATTAAATACTACTTTAGTAAGTATTTTATTTTAATTTTAATAGAAATAAAAGAAGAAGAATAATAAAGTAAAAGGTCTTAGTAATAAATAAATCTATATACTTATATAGCTTTATTATAGCTTAATAAATGCTATAGAAAAGAACCTTTACTTAAGGTTAATAATTTTAGCTGCCTTTAAGTAGGAAAAGCCTCTCTTAATAAATACTAAGATAGTAGCTAATAATCTTAAGTTAAGTCTATATAGCAGATAAGCTATTAATAGCTAAATAACTAATAGAATTAAAAAGATAAATAAAAATGTAAGTATAATTAATAAGGTAATTAATTTACTACTAATTTTTAGTAGTAATCTTATAATTCCTATTAAAGTAATTTTTAAACTATTTTTAGATAGATAGTTTTAGTATCCTAGCCCTTATAAGCATTATAATTATTAAGTTCTATTAAGTTAAGATATTATAAATTAATTTTAAAGGTTATAAAATAGTTTTATTTTATATTTAGTAAGCTTAAATCTCTTTAAATTTTTATATAAGCTTAAGACTTTAAGTAAATTTAATAGTAAGGTAATAAACCTAAAAGATAATTAATTATAATTAACTTAGTAATTACTATATATAATTACTATAAGGAATATATTATAAGAAGAAATATATATACTTAAAGAATAAATAAAGATAGATAATTAATACTAATAAGATTAAATAATTAATCTATAACTTGCTATTTTAAGGCATTAAATTAATTATTTATTAAGTCCTTATTATTAAGGCCTTTATTTTAAAAAAGGTTATTCCCTTTATTCTTATTCTTATTATAATTATTACCCTTTAAAATTACTATCTCTTAAGATATAATTTTAATACAATCTATAATTTCTTATATAATAAGATTTAAAATATAAGCTATATATTATATAAAATAAAGGCAGAGTAAAGGTATAAGCTATAACTTAATTTTAATTTTATAATTTAAATTCTTAATATTAAGATATATACTATTATCTACTATAATTGCCTAAAGGCAATTTAAAAGATAATAATTCTAAAGGCTATATATTATATAAGAGTTTAATGTAATTTTACCTTAATCCTTAAATATATTAATAAATCTAAGTATAACCCTTCTAAGTTACTATTAAGTATTAAGAAAATAAGTAAAAATAGTAAAAATAGTAAACTTATTATAAGGTATTAATTATATATCTAATATAAAAGAGACTTTAGCTTTTAGAAGGAGAGTTTAAAGAATAGCCTCTTATAAAGATAAAGACTTATTTTAAATTTATTTAGTAAGAGTTAGGCTACTAGGTAATTAAAGGTATAATAAAATAAAGGCTATAAGCTACTAAAATGCTAAATTTACTATAATATTTATAGATAAATAGCTACTAGTAATAAAATAAGTAAAATAGTAAATAGATTCTATTTACTACTTAGTAGTATTAATCTATTAAGAGTAAGCTAGAATTATTACATTTAATTACTATAAATATACTTATATTAAAATTAAAATATATTATATTAATTCTCTTAAATATTCTTATTTTAGAAGCCTTTTTCTTATAAATAGCTAAGTTTAGATGCTTATATATACTTAATATACTAGTTCTAGATATATTAAAATATATTAAAGTAATATAGTAAAAGCAGTATATAATCTATAGTCTTCTATTTAATCTCTATAAATCTTAATTAAATTAAAACTAGCTAGAAGAGTCTCTTTTCTCCTACAAGATTTTTAAAGCCTTTAACTCTAGTAATTAAAGTAAATAGAAAATACTAGGTATAGATTTAATATATAATATCTACTATTATATTATTTTTTACTAAAAAAAAAAGGCATTAATAGTAAAAGGGTTAAATAGAATATAAAAAGGCTTACTAAGTATAGTTAGTTTAAGGCTAGATAAGCTTTATAAAGATATTTTAGTAATAAAATATAACTTAGAATTAGTTTAAGAGTAAGAAGAAATTTTTAAAAAGGATTACTATAAAAGATTATTATTTTACTTAATAACTTTAAACTAGAAGATTTATAATTATATTAATTAATCTTAGCTATAATAAACTAAAGCTATATTAAGTTAAAGTAGGCCTTTAGTATAATACTTAAGACTTTAGTATATTTTATTATATAAATGCTAGACTACATTTAGTTAGCTAAAAGAGCTATTTTTACTTAAACTTAATAAGAATTTAATTATAAATAAAAAAGGTTTTCTAATTCTTATTTTTCTTTTTTTTTTATAACTTATAAAATTTTTAAAATAATATAAATATATTACTTTTAAAATAATACTTAATAATCTTAAAAGTAAAATTCTTCTTAAAGTATATATTATATTAATATTCTATTTACTATATATATTTATTTATTAACTATTTTATAGGTATTATTACCTTAATTAAATTAATAGTTAAGCTCTTATACTTTAAGATTTACCTTATAATATAGTAAAAAATTATAATAGTTAAATATAAAGCTATTAAGTAAAATTAAAAATAAACTAAAGAGATTAAAAAGAAAATATATAATATAAGATAAGTAAAAGCCTTAAGGTTATATATAGTAGCAATTAAAATAGAATAGTAAGTTAATTCTTAAGTACTTTTTACTATTTATATTAATATAATAAGTAAAAATTCTTTAGAATATCTATTAACTTTAATATATAATTAAACTTCTTATACTATAACTGCTATTTTAATAAATTATTTAGGAAATTAAGTTAAGTATAAAGTCTAATCTGCAATTTTAGTTATTAGCAATTAAAGCGCTTTAAAAAATAAGTAAAAGCTTTATTATTATACTATTTAAAAGTAAATTAAATATTTATATTTTAGAAATCTTAATTAAATATAATTAAGCTTAAACTTATATATAATTTATATAAAGTATATAACTTTATATTATATTAATATAAGATTAATAAAAATAATTTATAAAAATATAAGATCTTAAAATAGCTTTTTAAAATAATAAATAAAAAGCATATTAGCTAATTACTATAAATAATTAGCTTAATTAACTCCTTACTATACTTTAACTTAAGTAAATAAAAATCCTTAATACCTTATTCCTTATATTAATACTAGCTATATATTTTTTACTTATTTCTTTCCTTTAAAGAGTCTTAAAAGCATTAAGATAATTTAAGGTTTAGTATTAATAAGCTTTAATAAGAAGCTAAAATATAAGATAATTAATACTCTTAAAATGCTATAATACTTCCTTACCTAGGCCTAAATGCTATAAGGTAATATTATTCTAAAGAGATAAAGGCCTAAGAAGGTAATTCTATATAGCAGATATATGCTTCTATTAATAATAGATTTATTAAATCTTTTTAAGTATAAAGAGTTTACTAGTTTAATAGAAATATTAATAAGCTTCTTATTATACCTACTATTCTTAATAATAAAAGACTTAAAATCTATTAAGGTTACTATAATAAATTAGTATATTATAAAATCTTATAATAATATTATTTTACTATTACTTTTATTGAAAAGTCAAAATGTCTCTGCAGCAATACGCGAGGTATAGCTAATAGGGTCTCATATAATGAGATAACACAATATAATGCTTATTTTCAGCATATCACAATACAAGGCATCATACACTACGCCAAAAAACACAATAACCTTAAAATCAAGTCTTAAGGTCATACGGCGCTGCTGCCTTGAACCTTATGATCCAACTGAACAGGGTTAGTAATAGATTGGATCAGGTCGCAAGGCAACGCAGTGCAGTATGAGGAACACAAATTGAGGGTAAACACAGCTAATCAACACTTGGCTATTACTTTTATATTAAAGAGAACTTAAAGAGAAGAATATCCTTATATACTTAACTTAAACTTAAAAGCTTACTAAAAGGCTTTTATATAAGAACTTAATTATTTATAGATAATTTAAAGAATAGATTAAAGGGCTTAAGTGCCTTTAGATTCTTTAGTTTTATAATATATTAAATATATAACTTAAGTTAAGAAAAGATATTTAAATTATAAAGTAAAGATATAAATTATTTATAGCTAATTATAAGCAGGTAATTACTATAAATAATTACTATAAATACTTACCTAAAGAACTTAAACTTAGTTTAAATAGTATTAATTTTATACTTAACATTTTAAAGGTAGTTTATAATTTTATTACATTTAACTTATAAGGAATATAATATAGCAATTATTAGCTATTTAATATAAGTTATATAAATTTTAAAATTAGCTTAAATAATTAGCTTAAATTAATTTAAAAATATTATATTTTTATATTATAATCTTTTACTACTTAATCTATTTATTAGTTTTTAGTAGAATTATAGCTTAACTTTTATTTTAATTAAGTATTTTATTAATAGAAGTAAGCTAGTAATTATCTTCCTTAGTAAAATTATTAATATCTTTCTAGAGAGAATTATTATTATTTTATAGGATTTTATTAGCCTTAAAAGTTAATACTATAAATACTTTATCTTTAAAGAGATTATAATATTTACCCTTTCTAATACTACCTTAAATTAGCCTTTAAATATTAATAAATAAAATATATTTATTAGTTTATATTATAGTTATTAAAAGCAGTATCTTTAAGTGCTTTTTTAATTGCCTTATTAGCATTAAGATAGTTTATATATTAGTAAAGTTTAATCTTTGAATAACTTTACTACTGTTAAGGCTTGAATAAAATAGCCTATAAATTCACTGTAAGTGACTGGATAGATAATAGTGATAGAAGAGGCATAGGGTAGGATTTATAGGATAAAAGTAGATTCGCTAAGAAGAGCGATTTTTTCTGAATTTAGTAATATATATTATGTAATAGAAAAGTTGATAAGTC